>CAJQZP010001083.1:1832500-1833535 GCA_907164705.1 Parnassius apollo
AAATAATGTAGTTTTTTCAATTAAGCTGTAAAGTCCTCCTCACAGTGCAAGCTGCTATTTTATGCCGGTATTCTGTGAGTGTATACCCTATTTCAGTCAAGCCAATTCATTCGTTCTACACCCATTATTTATACTTGTAGCTTCAGCGTAACTCTTCCCACGTATACTTTTATATACTTACACTTTTAATTATTGATATTTTAAACATTATATTTAAAAATAGTAAATAAAACTTACATAAAGAACTCGTTCTCTGCATAAATTGCTTTTAAATCTTTATTATGTTTAAACATTTTTCTCCTCACTCGGTTGGTCACTTTTGGCAGAGATCCATATTATATTGAACGTAGCCAGTTTCAATTAGAAAAATAGTGTTTACTCAGTTAGATAATATTAGCGACTCGTATTTTTACTCGAGATTTTAATGCATCCGTCATTTCCTCGAACGCTGTGTTTTAGTGATATTTAAAAAGTAACAAGTTAACTTTGTTTTTTAAAATATTTTAAGTTCAGTTCAAAGGTACAATATTCAAAATTTAAAGCGATTACTTATATTCTAAGTTTACTTATACTTTCTATTAAAACATAGTAAAATAGGAAAATAAGATTACAGACACTAATATAATATGAAAACTATTTTCATGTATACCAGAGACGTAATAGATGCAGAGATGTCTATGCCTCACAGTTACAGCACTCACGTTTAGGTGGACTATGTGCTCGTTTGTCACCGATATTTTATATATTAACCCCTCAATCCCAACAAAAAAGCCCATGCAGTCGCATGCGCCCGGCAATCCCGAGCGGTCGCATGCAACCGCACCACCCGCAGCACTTTAAACCATTGAAACTTATATTTAGACACTATTTTTCTATGAAGAAGTTTGGCATTATAAAATGTATACAACACTATATATATATATATATATATATATATATATATATATATATATATATATATATATATATATATATACACTATAAAAAGTAAGGTTTTACTTCATTACAAACAACTATTGCATTTTGATAACAAAA
>CAJQZP010001084.1:0-139676 GCA_907164705.1 Parnassius apollo
CAAGTAACGACGCAGAATAACTTAAATTTTCCGTTTCATTGTTAGCTTGCGTCCATCAGGTCGCGATTTCTAAGACCGATGAAGCTGTAAAATGCAATATACTAACAGCACAAACATCACAGAAACTAGAGTAAAGGAATGTTAACGTTTTGTTAAGAGTCGTAAAAGATGACTGGTTCTGGAATTGAACCCGAGTGAAGCTGGGGTAGGTTTCTAGTGTAAATATTAATAATAACCTTCATGTTTCAGAATTTTAAAAATTTCCTCATCTGGAACTAATAATATGTTCTTATTTCTGGGTCCTAATTCGGATATTTTTTACGAAGATTTTTTAATATCCACCGTTTTTAGTATCCACCACACAATCCAAGTGTGGTTCATAGAAATCTTCTGTTATCCGTAACTAGAATCAAAATGCACACTTGAGGACTGAGATAAAATGTCACTTTTCTAGTAAAAATCCTCTCTGGTTTTCCACACTCACCATACGAAACACAGCAGCATTATTATCTGCTATTATACGCAGGTATTCTGTAAGAGCTTGTCCTAACCCAGCCGAGCCGATCCAATCGTGCTACAACCATAATTCAGCTGCAGCGTATCTCCGTATGAGAATGCGTAGAAAAATCCACACACAACATTTTAAATTCTAGTTAAATACTCGAAAAGGTATTCCGAGCCTCAGTTAAGCCTATTAAATGAACGGGCCCTATTGCTAAGCGCGACTTCAAAAGCTACGCTTTACACAATTAAATTTGTCGGTTACAAACGACCCATATTCAGCATAATGTTAGGGTGTAATCCTTATCTTACCAATCCCAGAATCTTGCCAACTTTTGCTCTAACTTGATTTAAAATATATTATTAATATTAATGAAAATATATTTTATATAATAAATCATTTCGTCAGATTTAAAAATGAAATTTTATATTGAACACGCAGTATCAGTAGGCGTTTTAGCAAACCAATCCCGCTTATTGCGTAGCTTAACATACATCGGCATAAATCATTCCAGTGTACCGACTCCGGTATACTCTCATGAGGCCTTGTGTTATATTATAAATAGCAAAATATAGATTATGTACCTACTACTAGCAACATCTCGTACCAAAGTGTTAACGAATGTTGTCTATGTGATTCTTAACTTTTGTCTTTTAAAAATATAGTACTGTTCATTCTTGTACTCGCTGAGTCACGTTGTTTTATTATAGGTTATGCGCCCAGGCCGCTCCTGGCTCATAAAAAGTACTTAGTTCTCGCGACAGTATAATTATTGATTATCAGGACATTATCGATAATAATAATTCGTGGCAGAATAGGACTAAGTGTGTTGAGTTGTGCAGATTTATTGTGTCGTCAGGCATCAGTAATGGCGTCCAGTTCGAACAATAACATTAGTGTGCCGAAACTGCAAGGGCGCGAAAATTACAGTGAATGGTGTTTCGCAGCAGAAAATGACCTTGTCTTAGAGGGAATGGTTGGGTGTATCAAACCTGAGCCCAACGTTGCTCCAGCAGCTGCAGACGATGCGAGAACAAAAGCGAAGTTTATTCTAACAATTGACCCGGCTCTTTATGTTCATATAAAGAATGTAGCAACATCGAAAGAATTGTGAGATAAATTAAAGATGTTATTCAGTGACTCGGGATTTACAAAAAAAATAAGTCTTCTGAGGAATTTCATATCTATTCGATTAGAAAATTGCACTTCGATGACGTCATATGTAACACAAGTTGTTGAAGCTGGTCAGAAATTACAAGGTACGGGATTTGGCATAAATGACGAGAGGATCGGATCTATCATGTTGGCTGGATTATCTGAAAATATATGGCCATGAAAATATATGGCAATCGAGCATTCCGGCATGGTAATCACAACCGACGCCATTAAAGGGAAATTGATGGAAATGGAACCGGAAGACAGTGATGCCAACAATGCGTTTGCTTGTTTCCGCAAGAATAAAAAAATCAAAGAATGTAAAGAGTACACAGTCTATCAAAAATGGTGGGAATGAACGAATGTCGACATCTGTCAAAGAAAAACAAAACGTCAAATGTTATAATTGTAAACAACATGGCCACTACCGTAATCAATGCACTAATAAAGATAAATCTTACAAGAATTCTGAAAATAAATCGTCAAAAACAAGTAATGCATTCAGTGCCGTGTTATTTAGCAGAATATTTGACAAGAGTGACTGGTATGTCGACTCTAGCGAAAGTTCGCATTTGACAAGCAATAAAGATTGGATATTCGACGAATATTATTCTGGGTTAACCAAGGAAATCATGGTTGCTAACCAGAATGAAATCCCAGTGTAGTGTTGTGGAAATGTAAACATAATAACGTCAACTGAAGGATGTGATAATGATTTCTTATATTTACGCGAACACTATACATTGATTAAAACTACTTTTACGGATTTTATCGCGTTTTATTTATATTAATTTTAATACCCGACGTTTCGGGTGCTTTCCAGCACCTATGGTCACGGGGGACTGAGGTGACTGACATCCCGATGTCAAAGTTAACCCGGAGTACCTTCAGCTTTTTAATTATTGTTTTTGGTCCGATCTACGCAGAATGAACTAACTGTATTTTGAAGTCTTGCGGTGGTATGCTTGGGTTTAGTTTTAATTTTATTAATTATAGGATCCCAAGCAGGTGGTAGTACCCATCCTCCTTCTCTATTGAAATTAGGATGTTTTTTAATTTCAATAGCCTCACGTATCATCCTTGGTAGGAATCGATGTTCTTTCGCGAGGATTTGTGGTCTATCAAATCTGATGTAATGGTTGGGGCCATCTAGAATATGATCGCAAACTGCAGACTTCCCGGAACGTTGATGCTTCACGTCAGCTATGTGTTCTTTTACGCGGGTTCTAATTGATCTCTTTATTTGCCCTATATATGAGAGACCACAATCACAATCAAGCTTGTACACTCCAACCATTACATCAGATTTGATAGATGACATCGGGACGTCAGTCATCTCAGTCCCCCGTGACCATGGGTGCTGGAAAGCGCCCGAAACGTCGGGAATTAAAAATAAAAGTAAATAAAAAGTAAAAATAAACGCGATAAAATCCGTAAAAGTAGTTTTAATCATACTCCAATGGAGGTCAACTTAAAATGTAAGAAGGAAAAAGATTGTAGTAATGAAAATCCCTATCAGCAGCTTATCGGGAGCCTAATGTATTTAGTTGTGCTCACACGACCCGACATAGCTTATGCAGTGTCATATTTAAGTCAATTCAATAATTGTATTACTGAACAACAATGGGTTTATGGCGAAAGAATTTTAAGATATTTGAAAGGGACAAAAGATTTAGGTTTGAAATATAGTAAGGGCAAAAATTTAAACATTGAAGGTTATGTTGATGCAGACTGGTGCAGTGATGTTAATGATAGGAAATCATATTCAGGATTTTGTTATACTTTGTCTGGGTTTGTTTCTAGTTCTGAATCTGAATATGTATCCATATCAGAAGCCTGCAAAGAGGCAGTTTATTTGAGAAATTCACAATTTCAACTTACTTAAAGGATGTATAAAACCATTTTACATAATGATAGTATGAGCGTACAGAAATTGTTGTTAAACCCTGTATTCCATAATAAAACGAAGCATATTGATGTCAGATATCACTATAGTAGAAAATTAACTAATGCAAACATTACAAGTGTTAATTATCTATGTACATCAAATATGCCTGCAGATTTGTTTACAAAAATTCTAGTTGCTGTAAAACATTATAAACATTTGAATACTTTAGGAATTGTTAAAGTGTGATTGTTTCTTTTGTTTATATACTTTTTTTAATGTCTATATTTTGAATGGGAGTGTTATAAATAGCAAAATATAGATTATGTACCTGCTACTAGCGACATCTCGTACCAAAGTGTGAACAAATGTTGTCTATGTGATTCTTTACTTTTGTCTTTTGAAAATATAGTTCTGTTCATTCTTGTACTCGCTGAGTCACGTTATTTTATTATATGTTAGAATCTACTACACTGAAGTAAATAATATATATTGTAAAACCTCTCCCTAAAGAAAATTAACCCATTTCCTGTCCCATATACTACGTGGAGATCACAGTGTCTGAAAATCGGATATTAAATCGGTTAAAGTAATGTATTTAATTCAACCTATAAGCTTTGTACAGAATAACTTTTATTATTTTTATTAAAATAATACTTAGTGAAAGTAATTTATGCTTTCACCACCGGTTCCGTAAAACCTCTGTCCTTAGAAACACCACCATGAAATCCACCGGATCCATCTTAAAATATTATTTTACAGTGTAATATTTTGCTCAATTATATATGAAAACATTTAGAAGTGGCATGGTTACAACTACCTCATTCCGAGTAGTAATTATTAATCATGTACTAGGTAGTAGTATATTTCCTAATCAAACAATTATTGCTTTAGTTTTTAATTTTAGATGGATAGTTTCTTAATAATATTTTCTGAGACTTTGTTGTTAAAGGATATTCATTACCCGATGAAGAGATTACCTTTTCGAGTCGACTAACTAGTAATGTTTGTATAGACTATGCTGTATAAATACGAGAACAGAATGTGTACATTACTCTTTTTATAAAACTATTTTTATGTGCACTTACATTAAATCATCATAAATACGAGTATGTATATATTTACAATATGAATATGTGTTAAGCTATGTTAATATACGTATATGTTAAATTTATTTACTTATATACATATTAAATTTTATGACATATAATTCATGATCAAACGAACTTGTATGATATATATATACAGGTATATAAAATACAAGTATATATATATACTTGTATTATATATACCTGTATGTGAAGTTCGATAATAGTTATACGAAGGCTTCGTCCGAAGAGATTAGCATTGAACACATGTAGTACCGCCTAAGTTATACGCCAACTTCGCATATTTGAGCATTTTTACTACTTGGTACCACCAACACAAATCTTTACCACAAATCTTTTTTTTAAAGAATATTAACAATGCTATAAACATTACTAATATTCCCCTTAACCACTCGTGGTAAGCTTAAATTACTTGTGTTACGAGTGGTCACGCCAGTAGTCGAATGGTGGATTCGAACCCACGACCTTTTAGAGTTCGCGGTCCGCGCCCTGCCATTAGGCTATTGTCGCTTTGTCATCTTTATTTAGTTTAAAGACGTTTACTTATAATTATAATATTTCACAATTAACTTTGGGGATGATCAGAAGGACTGGGAGGAGGAATGCTAATCTCTTCGGACGAAGCCTTCGTGTAATAACGATCGAACTTCACATACAGGTAAGTTCGTTTAATCCTTAATTACCGATTTGTGGTCTATCATCAGACTTAATAGACATCAGATTTGAGAGACCACAAATCCTCGCGAAAGAACACTGATTCCTACCAAGGATGATATGTGAGGCTATTGAAATTATAAAACATCCTAATTTCAATAGAAAAGGAGGCTGGGTACTACCACCTTCTTGGGACCCTATAATCAATAAAATTAAAACTAAACCCAGGCATACCACTGCAAGACTTCAAGACACAGTGAGTTCATTTTGCGTAGATTGGACCATAAACAATAATTAAAAAGCTGAAGATACTCCGGGTTTAACAATGACATCAGGACGTCAGTCATCTCAGTCCCCCGTGACCATGGGTGATGGAAAGCAACCGAAAGGTTGGAAATTAAAAATAATTAAAATTGAACGCGATAAAATCCGTAAAAGTAGTTTTAATCAATGTGTAATGTTCGCGTAAATATAAGAAATTATTAGTTTCTGGAATATAGAAATCAGGCATAAATTTTACTACCGGGCATAAGTCCGATGCGATAGTAATGCGACGAAACCAGTTAGGGATCAGGCGCATCATGAACAGCTTTACGTGCTTTCGGTGCTACAGGGGTAAAATTCTGACAACTTTCTGATTTCCTTCCTGAGAAAATTTTGACAGGATACCTCAATAAGTGATTTTTGACCTGACCTGGCATACTAACAAGAGACCTAAAATTACACAACGGGGGAATAGCTAAAATAACATAGACTACTTTATTAATAAATTTCGTCGTATTGTTAACCTAAAATAAGTTTTAAGCATTCTTAACACCTTTTTATTTTTTATAGGTAATGAAAAAAATTCTAGCAGATATTCAGTAAAATATACCAGAGGCTTATGAACGTCTTATTTAATAAAACACAAGCCATAAGACCTTTCGGTATTTCCCATAGCCGCCTTCTACGTAACTCACTATACGAATGAGGGTCATGGATTCTCTTACACTGCATCCACACGGCAAATATTTATTTAATTTGTCTACTTTATTCCATATCATACCAAAAATATAGAGATAATTTACAAATATCTGGTTGCAACGAAATAATGAAGGGCTAATATAACTGAATAGCGTGCTAATCTAGTCAGTACGATAAAACTGGCTGAAATTGTCGTAAAAGAAATATTAAACGAAAAAGCCTTAAAATATTCTATTACATGATGACACAGTAAAAGTATTTACGATGTATAAATTTTATATCAAAAGGAATACGATTTCTATCAAACACGGCATAAAACATGAACCACAACCCTTACTTTATTGGCCTCAGTGATTTGAGTTAACTTATGCTTTAATGCTGGCCAAAGCGTCGCGTCGGTTTCTTTACTCATGTGCCGAAGTTAAAGATCACTCAACAAGTTGTGGAGAGCGCTATGCTTGGAGTGTCTCTGCGTAATATACTTATAAACCGATGGGAAAGTAAGATTCTCGAGTGGCAGCCTCGTACCGGTAGGCAAAGTGTGAGGTGGCCCCCACTAGATGGCATGAATACCTGAAAAAAATGCAGGAAGTGGATAGATTCATTTTCATTTTCGTTTTCATTTTTAGATGCATGTGGCTTAGGCTTATTCTTTATTGTTGTGGTATTCTTATTGTGGTAGTCTTATGTTCAGCAGTGGACTTTTGAAGGCACGTAATGTTGATGACGATGATAGCTTGAAAAACCGACAATCGATAGGGAATAAAAATCATTGAGAGGCAGCCCAGTGCCGGTAAGCGAAGTGAAGTGTGGCTCCCCACAAGATAAAGTGAGAGCCGGTAAGGGATGTAGAATGTAGATGAATGTAAATGGATCAGGACCGTGCTTTGTGGCACTTATTGAGGGTAGGCCTACCCACGGTACAGCAGATGATTCCTTTAATTTATTTTTATTGTTGATGTTGACAAGTTTATTTTGTTATTAATTCACTATCGTATTCGAAAAGACGTATACTTCTACAATGGTAGTTTTGTATCCCAAATTTGCTATAATTTTATCGCATGAGCCGTGGTAGCTCAGATGGTTAGCGCTCGCTGTAAATTTCACAATTTGCGAGCAAACCGAGTTCGATCCCCGCCGGCACCAATAAAATTGTTAATTGCAATTTTAAGTGCTGATTTACCACGTGCTCGTCGGTGAAGGGAAACATCGTGAGGAAACCTGCATGTCTGAGAAATAAGAAAAAAAAATTATTTCGAAGACATGTGAAGTCCGCCAACACGCATTGGGGCAGCGCGGCGGACTATTCCTTGCCCTAAAACCCTCTCAGAAATGAGAGGAGGCCTGTGCCCAGCAGTGGGACGTATATAGGCTGTAACTTTACTTACTTTACTACTTTTACTTTTTTATCGCATGTTCTAAGTTAACTCAAATCACTGAGGCCAATAAAGTAAGGGTTGTGGTTCATGTTTTATGCCGTGTTTGATAGAAATCGTATTCCTTTTGATATAAAATTTATACATCGTAAATACTTTTACTGTGTCATCATGTAATAGAATATTTTAAGGCTTTTTCGTTTAATATTTCTTTTACGACAATTTCAGCCAGTTTTATCGTACTGACTAGATTAGCACGCTATTTAGTTATATTAGCCCTTCATTATTTCGTTGCAACCAGGTATTTGTAAATTATCTCTATATTTTTGGTATGATATGGAATAAATTAGACAAATTAAATAAATATTTGCCGTGTGGATGCAGTGTAAGAGAATCCATGACCCTCATTCGTATAGTGAGTTACGTAGAAGGCGGCTATGGGAAATACCGAAAGGTCTTATGGCTTGTGTTTTATTAGATAGCGGCAACTTGGGTTCGTTGCCAGCTCGAGTTCGAGACAAATGAGCTTTCCAGTGCCAAAACAAATTTTCAGTTTGCTTTAACAGTAAATAAAAAGAATAAGGCCTAATTTACCATGTTCTCGGAATGTGTGTGGGTGAAAGAAAAAATCGCGAGAAATCTTTCATGTCTGAGAAATAAGAAAACTTTGAAGATATGTGAAGTCTGTCAACACGCACTGGAGCAGTGCAGTAGATTAATTGTTTCATAACCCTCTCAAAAATGGGCAAATGTGTGTGCCCATTAGTGACGTAGGTTCTCTTATATAGACTATGACCTTCTCGTATATAAATTGATAAGTTGTTCAATTAGGGAACATGAATAAAAAAGGCGACTTACACGATAGGCAAATTGTTTTTTTTTTTATTTTTTTTGAATAATCAAAATAAAAACTAATTTGCTGGTGATCGGGTCGCGAGCTATCGGTGAGTGACGGCCTTAGGCGCGGTGATGAGAAAACCCCCCGCGCTTCTCGTACTCCCCGCGAACACCGTCGGTGCTGACGTAACGGCGCCGGGAGAGAACTTTAAACTCATCGGGCTTCAGTAGTAGAACGATTCTATTTAGGGCGCGTCGCACAATTCCTCTTGCAGTGTCTATGTCTGCGACGCGTGTCAATCCGTCAGTTCCCGTGAAGCCTTCTTACACGTCCGAGACGCCAACAGAGCGGTGGAGTTTTTAATTATTTATTTATTTATTTATTTCACAATTTATGTACACACAAGTTAGGGAGAGGACACATCATGATAAAAAGTTTGTAAAAAGGCTTTACTTATCTCACAATGAAATTTCTTCCAGTAGGCCAGTTTCAAACACATATGATTAATAAATGATTATAATTTGTGCATTTTGTTATTATACAACACATATAGGTATGCAAATACATGAATATATTCATATTTAAAAAAACATTAATACATACATAAATACTTAATATAATATAAAGTCATAATTAAATATATAAACATATATATACACACACACACACACATACATATATGTACATGCATATATTTGTAACAGTATAGTAAATATCAGAAATTTGAGATATACACAGAAGACAGCGATAAATAATGTTCTTTCACTCGTTTTTTGAATAATGTAGTGACATTGTAGTGACATTCGAGAAATCAAAACAGTGGTTTTGATTTCTGTGAGTAGGAAGCGAATTCCAGAGTCTTACTGCTTGTACGGAGAATGAACGGGAATATGAATGAGTATTAAAGGATGGGAATTTTAAGAGAGTTTTAAGGTGAGATCTACAAAATGTATCTGGGGATTTAAGAAAGGTAAATCGATTTCGGAGGTATTTAGGGAAATTTGGGCTATGTAGGATGTTAAAAAGGAGACAAAGTATACGAGTATTCCTGCGAGATCGGATCGGGAGCAACATGAGTTGCTTTCTATATTTAGAGACGTGGTCAAACTTCTTGAGTCCGAAAATATACCGAATGCAAAAGTTTTGTAATCGCTCATGTGTGTTTAATTGCTCCTCTGTGGCATCCAAAAAACAGACATCAGCGTAATATAAGATAGGCAAAATAAGGGTTTGAACAAGAGAGATTTTCGTTGATAAGGGTAAAAAACTTTGAAGACGTTTAAATTTTTTTTTAACCTGTAAACCAAGCCATGCGCACTTTTGATCGTACAATACCAACCTTCCGTCCGCCAAGTAGTGCGCTAATTTGATCAGAATTATGTAAACGTGTGTACCTATGAAAAAAACTATTTTTTCGTTTTATACAAAACCAAAGACACTATGCAATAGATAATAGTATCAAAGACAAAGATATGCTCTTTTATTTTAAACCATAACCTGGCAATGTTTCTTAGAAAAAAAAAAGAAATCACTCTGAACTTTCGGCGTTCCACGTGTCGTTTTGATGAAGGTGCTCCGTCTTTTTTATAGAATTTTATATTTGTGTCTGGACTAAGAACGAAAGTATTATACTTTTTTATATTCCTTGTAATATAGTAAACACGTAGATATATAATTTGTGGTATAAAAAGTGAAAAGTAAATTGCCAAAAGTACTTCAAAATCCGGAAGCTCTATTTTGGCGGTTGGGTCATAAATGTGTTATTTTCCAAATTCTTATTTATTTTTAGTGTAAAATGTAAGTAAAAATAGTTTTCTTACATATTTCAAATAACTTGACGTTGTATTTATTTCAAATTCACACAAAAATATGTTTGAAATATTGTTCGAAATGTCATACAGATAAAATATTATTATTATTTTTTTTTAATTTTTTAATATTTTAATATTTTGGTATGAGTAACGAATGGAAACACATAAAACATAAAAATATACATATTTCCAAACATTTTCATATAAATTTCTCTAAAAACAAAGGTGTAGAATTCAAATTAGTAGTAATTTTGTCACTAAAATTGAAGTATATACTACTACTATGCTATACAGGGTAATTTGCGTATTTTATTACAATTTCTAGCAACCAAAAATAATTTTATTCGATAGTTTATACATTCAACAAGAATTCCTGTAAGTTTTATCCATAAATATTGTCTCAAAGTGAAAATATAGCAAAATTTGCAATATAGCAAAAATTTGCTAATTTGCAAATTTTCCCGCCATTACGGTCCCGAGCGAACGGGAGTATAACATGTCGCGCGCTGTCAGAGCTTACAGGTGAGTGGAAAGCGTAATAAACTTTTCTACCAAAGTCCGTTATGTGAGGACCCCATGACAACCTATTGTTAATAATTAAGCCCAAGTTCTTCACAGATTCAGTATAAGTAATTGACGTGCCATTGATAATCACATCTGGCAGTGTGCATTTATCAATTAAGCTACTAGTATATCTGCTACTTACTATTATTGCTTCAGACTTACTTGGATTAATAGTTATACCATGTGATCTGGACTAAGGACTAATTCTCTTCAAGTCATCATTCAGTGCTTTTATCGCCAATTTAGCTTCAGATGCCACAAAGTGACGGTAAAGCTACAAATCGTCTGCATAAAGGTGGAAGTTGGAGGATATTATTTTTGTTATAGAATTGATAAAAACGGTGAAGAGCAAAGGAGACAAGACGCCACCCTGGGGTACACCCGTTATAAAATTACACCAGTTTGAATAAGTGTCATTGGAACGGATACATTGTGAGCGACCCCGAAGATAGGAATCAAACCAGAGACTGGCCGAAGGTGAAACATTAATAGACTGGAGAATTTTTAAGAGGATATCAAAGTCAACAGAATTAAAGGCATTGCTGTAATCTAATAAAACGAGTACGGTTAAGTGTTTTTGATCTATGGCTCTACGGACATCATCAGTTACCTGAAGAAGAGCAGTTGTTGTACTATGACCGGGCCGGAATCCAGATTGATATATACTTAAAATATTATTTTGTTCTTCTTTTTCTTCTTCTTTTTCTGCTTTTTGTTCTTTCAGCAGGACTAAGTCGTCAATTTGTAGGCTCTCTTTGGACTTCGTGCGCCACTTCGTCCTTAACTGCAGCTCCGCAATATATTCGTGGCTCCAGCGTCGCCAAAAGTGTTGTCTAAACTGCTCGATGCGCTGGAATCTGTCGAGACAATTAGCATTATCGGATTGTAGACACGGAGATGGCAGCGAGCTTAGTGGTCTACCAATTAAAAGTGGCCCGGAGTTAATGGATAATAGTCAGTAGGAGAGGCACTTAGTGGACATAGGGGGCGGCTATTAAGGATGCATTCTATTTGTGTGAACAAGGATGACAAATCCTCATAGGTTAGGTGCGTAGTCCCTAATATCCTAGCCAGGTGGAATTTGGCTGACTTTACACCGGCCTCCATCAGACCATTGAAGTGAGGGGCGTATGCAGGCGAGAAAAAAATTCAACGCCTTCGTTGCAGGCAAAATCAGCGATAGCTTTGGAGTTACCTTCAAAAAACCTTTTAAGTTCCTTTGAAGCAGCAACAAAGTTTCCACCATTGTCGCAGAATATCTGCTTTGGTAGCCCTCTCCGCAAAACAAAGCGTTTTAAAGTTAATATAAAAGCATCCTTGGACAGCTAACTAACAGCCTCCAAGTAGATGCACTTATATCCAAAGCATATGAAAATACACAAGTAACATTTTGTATATTTACAACCATGACCTTTGCGATCCGTGATCATAAATAGCCCAGCGAAATCAGTCCTTACTGTAATAAAGGGAAAGTCGTGCATTAGTCTTTGAGCAGGTAGGTTGCCCATTATGTTTTTCATAGGCTGACCCTTAAAACGCCTACATACGGTGCAATTATGAACAGTACGTCTAGCCAGACTTCTTCCACCTATGAGCCAAAACGCGTTCTAATAGAAGCTAGTAAGGCTTGGGGCCCTAGATGTAGAAGCCGTACGTGTTCTTGTTGGAATAAAAGTTGGGTAATATAGTGTTTACGGCTTAACAACATGGGATGCTTCATGTCGAAACTATATTCAGAAGCCTGAATACGATCTCCTACACTTATCACTCCTTCATGTAAAAAGGGTTCCGTGCCGAAACGTGTGACTTAGGACTTAGAAAATTTCCCTTTAATAATAAATCGTATTCTTTGGGGAATGCCTCTAATTGGGAAATATAAACTAATGAGTAAAGAGCTTTATTAAGCTCAGCGGTAGTTAAGGAACCTGTAGATTTTGTTTTAGAATATTTACAGTTATTAATAAATCTATGTACATAGGCTTAAATGTGTTGTAATTGTTTTAATTTAGAATATTTACTAAAGTTAATAACTGATTGATATTTATCACAAATACCAACTGGATGTGCCTTAACTTCCGGCAAAATCTTCATCCCAATAATAGTCTGCGACTGCATAGAAGGCAAGTCTGCACTCGGACTCAGGCAAGAATAAAAACTTAGGTCCACCACCACATTTCACATGCAGCGATTTGTTGTGGATTAACGCCACGGGATAGTAGGTCGGCTGGGTTATATTCTGTAGGAACGTGGTGCCATGAATAAGCGTCAGTCAGCTCTTTAATGGCGGCGACTCTGTTGGCAACGAATGCTTTCAAGTTAGAAGAACCGCAGTGCAACCAACTAAGAACTACGATCGAGCCACTCCAATAGACATGACGCGATATTTTACGTCGTAAGGCCTTTGTCACAGTTGAGCTCATTTCAGCTGCAAGAAGAGCACCTGAAAACGCCAAACGAGGAATTTTAATAGTACTGGATACTGGGGCAACGCGAGACTTCGCACATAAGATTTGGATGTGTACTTGTCCTTCTTTATTTGTAGATCGAAGGTACAAACACGCTCCATAGGCGCGTTGCGATGCATCGCAAAAACAATGGATTTCAACAGAGACTGGGTATTCTATTGATACCCATCTAGGTATATTTAGTGAAGAAACACATTTAAGTCCTTCAACAAAATGTCTCCAAACATCAACGATTTCCTTTGGAGCGGGCTCATCCCAGTCCAATTTGAGAGACCATAAGGTCTGAATTAAAATTTTGGGAACGATAGTGGACAAGGATAGGAGCCCCAAGGGATCGAAGATCTTGAAAGTATAAGAAAGAATGGAGCGCTTAGTGACGACCTCAGACTGATCCACTGCAATGGGAAAGTTAATACTGTCGGATGAAGGACTCCAATTTAAGCCCAGCGTATTTGTAGACTGACTCGATGTCAGGTTGCTGGATGTTTGGATAACATCTGAAGGTAGTAAAGAAGGTAAGTTGGATCGGTACTTACGTAAATTAAAACCAGCCCTAGAAAGAGTCTCATGTGTTGATTTTTGTATAGACCGTAATTGATCTTCATCATCGCTAGAAGTTAGTAAGCCATCAATATATATGTCCTCCTGTATGACTGCCTTAATCACGTCATCGTCACACTTCTCGCCTACTTGCCAGAGACACCTGGTGGCAAGGAAACTAGCGCTAGCAAATCCGTAGATGTCCGTGTTAAGCCTGAGTGTTTGTAATGGTTTGTCCTCCGCATCATGCCGTAAAATCAGCTGTAGGTTTCAGTCAGACTCATTTACTAAAACCTACCGGTACATTTTTTCAATATCCGCTGACAACACATAACGATGTTGCCGGAACCGGATGAGGATATTGAAAAGAGTCTTGAACTGTAGGGCCTATCATTTGAATGTTGTTTATGGACAAACCAGATGACGTGCGAGCTGATGCGTCAAGACAACGCGTAAACGTATTGACTCACTGTCTTCACGAATGACAGGATGATGCGGAACAAAATAGGCAAGCTCAGGTCGTTCCACCTCAGATATTTCTAGGTGTCCTAGTTTGTAATACTCCTTAATGAAGTCTACGTAGGCGGACTTAAGTTCGGGTTGCTTGCGAAAGCGACGTTCCAGGTTTATAAATCGCCGCCTGGCCATGAAATAGGAAGTGCCTGGCAGTCTGGTTTGTCGATCAATGGCAGCGTGACACAAAATGGTGAAAGCCTCCTCACTGTATGTATGGAAAAGAATCTTTTTGTGGCGAACACTTTCTTTCGCCACAAGAGAATTCACATGTATACTTGGGAAAGAGGTGATGATAGAAGCATGATAGATTTCATAATTGTGGATTAAAGATTGAGGGGCGCAGTGGTGGATACAAGGGTTTACCGGGGGTCAAACGTAGGAACGGATCATTTTTTTGGTTTTATGCCGAATTAGTGGTCTATTCAGGCGGTGGCGCCATCGGTCATCTGTGTCTACCACTGCGTTACAGCGTATTAGAACAGAAAGATTACAAGATGAAGGTGAGAAAAACAAGTTTAAATGTAAACTGAAAGAAAACGTAAGTGGTTTGGATGAATTATGTATGAATGAGTTAGACTTGGAGAATGTATGGCAAAATGTTAAGAAAGGTTTAGTAGATGCAGCTACAGAAGTATGTGGTGTTAGTAAAAGAAAGAATGAAAGGAAAAATAATACTTTGTGGTGGGATGATGAGATACGTACGGAAGTTGAAGCAAAGAAGAGAGCATGGCTAGATTTACTAGCAACTAAGGCTGGTAATTCTAGCGGTACGAATGATGATTTTGAAAGAAAAAAGGCAGTCTTTAGACATCTAAATAAAAGAGTAAAAGAAGTAGTTGAAAGGAAAAAGCAAAAAAGAACGGATAAGAATGATAGAGAAATATCGGATAACTTCCAGGCAAATATTAAAATGTTCTGGAAACTCGTAAGAACTGCCAGGGGACGTTCAAAACAGCCTATAATGAATGCTATAAGAGATGAGAATGGCTATATTCTGAATGATGAAGTTTTGAGTTTAAAGTGATGGAAGGAATATTTTGAAAGCATGTTTATGAGTGAGGAGACAACGTATGAACTGAATGAAATAGGAACTCCGAAAGAAGAGAAAGGAGGTAGCGAGATAAGTATAGATGAAATAATGAAAGCAATGAAAAGCATGAAAGCAAGTAGGGCTGCCGGTTATGATAGAGTTTTACTCGAAATGCTAAGGGCTGGAGAGGAAGTTGTGGCAGGCCTGCTGCACACCTTGTTTAATGTATGCTGGGAACTGAAGCGGGTACCGGGAGACTGGTGCAAAGCCGTGATAGTCCCAGTATATAAGGGAAAAAGGGTCGCAGCAGGACTGTAAAAACTACCGCGGTATCAGCCTTCTTAGCATCGTGGGAAAATTGTATGCCAAGGTACTAATTGAAGGAAAAATTTGGGATGTGCAAGCGGGATTTAGAAAGGGATGGGATGTACAGATCAAGTTTTCTCCATGCGCATGATCGCGGAGAAGTTTTTGGCCAAAAACCAGAAGGTTTTTTGTGCGTTCATGGACTTGGAGAAGGCCTATGACAGAGTCGATAGGAATGTGCTATGGCAAACACTGAACTCATTTGGGTTGAGCGCTGGCTTGATACAGGCATTGGAATCTCTTTATAGGGACTCTAGTGCTTGTGTTAGGATCAACGGGGTCTACTCCGACTGGTTTGGCATCCATAAAGGTGTCAGACAGGGCTGTGTGGCTTCCCCGTGGTTGTTCAACCTATTTATGGACAGTTGTTTGCAAAATTTGAAAGTTGAAGAATGCGGATTAAGAATGGGTGAGTTAACCATCAAATGCCTTTTGTACGCCGATGATCAAGTTATTCTTGCGTCGTCGGCGGCTGAGTTGCAAATGATGGTTACATTTATGAACAGATCATTAAAATAAAGGGGTATAAAAGTGAACGCAAGTAAGACGAAAATTATGGTTTTTGAAAGAGATGAAAGTAAAACGATGTGTGAAATAAGAATAGAAGGGGAGTTGATCGAGCAAGTAGATGAGTTTGTATATTTGGGTTGCGTATTTAGCAGGGATGGGAGATATGATAAGGATATAGAACGACGAGTGAACGCAGGAAACAGAGTAAATGGGGCCCTGCACTCTATTGTGAAGAGTCAAAATGTGTCAAAAAAGGCACGTACGGCAATTCACAATGCTGTGTTGGTCCCTACTTTAACGTATGGTGGTGAAAGTTGGGTGTGGCAGAAGAAGCACGAGAGTAGAATAAATGCAGTAGAAATGCGGTCGTTAAGGAGTATGTTAGGGCTGAATCTGAATGACAGGGTGAAGAATTGTGTGATAAGAGAAGAGTGTGGTTTGCAAGATGATGTTGTGACCAGGATTAAGAAAGGAATGCTTCGGTGGTTTGGTCATGTGGAAAGAATGGATGAGGAAAGAGTGACAAAGAAAATTTATGTTGCAGAAGTGAATGGCAGAGTCGGAAAGGGACGTCCTAGGCGAAAATTTATCGACCAAATTGGCGATTTATTGAAAACGGGCCAAATTAGGAGTACCCTTAACCGACGAGCATGCATGCTTAGATGTATGGATGTGAAGGAGGCGAGAGAGGTGTGTCAGGATCGTGCCAAATGGAAGTCTGTAGTCTCTGCCTACCCCTCTGGGTGACAGGCGTGAGTGTTTATGTATTTATGTATATTCTGCACGTTCCTGGAAGCTTTCAAGCGCGTGTATTATTTCCTTTACGTAAACAGTTGGGTAACAACTTTAGCTCGGATACTAATGAAAGTCTATCATCAATAGATTTCGATTTGAAATTGTAAGCACTCATATTACGATGACCTTGACTACAGAAAATACACTTGTGAGACGCGGTTGATAATGAGCCGCCCTGCTCAGCGCTAACGAAAGACGTTAGTATGAGAAATTGGATTTTGTTTGACGCCTTGATTATTATTCGAGTTTAACTTTATACTTTTTTCTTGTTTATTGCGGTAAACAGACTCCAAAACTTCAGCACGGCCCTTAATGAACGTTATAAAATTATGTAGGCTAGGCATATCGGGACCATTAACATTAGCTTGAATGTATTCCTCCCATTTAACACGCGTATTGCTGTCTAATTTCGCTGAGAGCATGAATACGATCAGGGTGTCCCAATGATCAGTTGGTTGTTTTAAAGTATTTAAAGCACGTAGGATTTTTCTGACGTGGTCTAATAGAAATCTAAACGACTTGTTAGAGTCACGCAACGGCTCAATATTAAATAATAATTTCAAATTATTATTTATTAATTGACGAGTATTATTAAAACGCTCGCAAAGAAGACTCCATGCCTCAGGATAATTACTTTCGCAAACTTCTAAACTACATATGACAAGAGCAGCTTCAGCTTCTAGATAGGAATTGAAATAATGAAATTTGTGTATGTTTTTTATTTTTGTATTATTATGCATCAGAGAACTGAACGTATCACGAAATTCAAATCATTTGTTGATCGTACCATCAAACTTATTAATTATAATGACTGGTAAAGGAAAGCCGATAACTTCGTGATCATCTTCATCAGCTGTGTTAATATTGCTGTGCTGAAGCGACGACTTTTTTGTTGCTATGTAGGTATCTACGTACATAAAATTATAACGAAAAGCAAGATTGATTGTAAGTTTACTTGATTTGTGAAAATGATAGTTTACTTAGCCTAATATAGGACTTAGCGAATGATTATGCTATAGTGAATTGGCTATTAAATGATAACTAATTTATTTGCGTGCCATAAACAGCTAACAGTGGATAGCGAGAAGTTAATTTACTTGCATTAAGAAGTTAATCTCAAATTTTTGCGTAGCTATGTACAAAATACAAACGTTTAAAGAAAAAGGTTCAGCTATTTAAATTCTAACTATTCAACAGTGGGCACCAATAAATTACATGCTAGTAAAGACTTTCAAGTCGTAAATAGGCGCAATAAATGCAAATTATAGGCGGCTTGAAAAATAGCACTGGTTAACTAGCAAATGCTGCGGCGAAATAATAGTAAGAAATGATAGCCAATTAGCTGATAGGTAAGCAAATAAGTGTAAATAGGTGATTTTAACTCGTTGGGTATGTAGATTGTAGGTAGGTTTAACTAGGTAATTCTTTTAGGATTGGTTTAATAGGTATTTTATTTGGTAGGATTATTGAGTAGGAATAGTTTGTTTAGATTAGCAGTTTTATATGCGAAAGGGTATAGGATAGACAAGGAATATAAAAGATGTAGCTTAAGAATGGGTAGGTAAGGTAAGGCAACAAAATAGGATTAGACTCCTTGTTTCCCTGTTCACACAAATAAAAATTTTTAGGAATAGTGGGACACGAAGAGGTGAAATAACAGGAACAGGCTCACTTTTAGCTAGCAAAACCGCTGCTGTGGCGCGTAGACTCCGCTGGACCTCAGCTTCTCAATAGCTGCCCTCTTGTCTTCTCTCCGCTTCAGATGAATTCTTTTTGACCGCTTCGGTGTTCTTAGGAATCGGGATGGTACGCCGATTTAATAATCTTCGTAGGAGATGTAGTAGATCAGCGCGGCTTCTATTGTTGGTAGCTCGTGGTACTTGCGTTTGCGACGTTGTAAACGCGTTGTAAGTGCCACGCCCTTTGACCGTACTACGCGGCGGAATCGGAGTTCGTTATTTTAATTTATCACGGTCGCCACTATGTTCAATTAGGGAACATGAGTAAAATAGGTGACTTACATGATAGGCAAATTGTTTATTTGAATAATCAAAATAAAAACTAATTTGGTGGTGATCGGGTCGCGAGCTATCGGCAAGTGACGGCCGGGAAACCCCCGCGCTTCTCGTATCACCGCGAACACCATCGTAACGGTGCCGAAATAAGTGTCACAATATCGGAAAAACTAGTTTCATTCAAATGTGTCGAGTTAGCGTAAAATAAGAAAATATTAGACCTTTTCTAATGCTATTACTAGATAAGATCGTATTACTAGATTGCATATATATCATCATCATCATCAGTCAACAAGTGCAGTGGATCTGTTGTTCTGATATGGAGGATATGAATAGTCAATATAATTATGGGCTGTATGACATTCCTTATTAGTTTTTAAGATTTGACGTAATCCATCGGATTTATACTCTTTTAAATATATGTGCCGCCAAATAGCAGTTTTCTACTGCTGTGTTCTGGCTTGAAAGTATTGAAAGCAGTAGTAAAGTAAAGTAGTAGTAGTAAAGTAAAAAATACAACAGAAACCACGCTTGTATATCTGTTCGTCCATCTGTCAAGATATTTTTTTCTCTTTCTGAAATTAGAATTTATCGCTTTTTCGTCTCTGTCTGCATGAACTGGTCTGCACTGTCCCGTAGAGGTGTGAGAAATTCAAATTTCTTAGTAAACGTAATCAAAAGATACGGCTATTAATGTTACATATTTTTACTTGCGAACTCTCTTAAAAACTTATAACGTTCAAAGCAAGCAAAAAGGAGAGCAGCACAGGTAAAATAAAAACACATATTATACCTAAATTAATTATTGAGCAAATAGTGCATCTGATGGTAAACGTTGCTGTGATCCATAGACACCCTACATCTTTCATTAATTACGAATTAAATTCAGACGCGCTAAACCTTTGAGAACTATGATGGAATGTCTTATAGCCGATGCCAGTGAAAAGAACCTCTGATTCGTGCCACTTACCATACGTCCTCTTGTCGCAATAGTCATAGTAGCTACTTTCCATCACGTGAGTTATTTCTATAAAAATGACATTCTATACGTTAGGTATATAATATTTCCAATTTAATTTTTGGAATTTAGAAATTGGAATTTTAGCCGGTTTTTCATTTATGTTGTAATATTTAAAAAACAATATTGGTAAGGCTTTTAACATTACCAATACTCACATTTACCTCTCTAAGTAAGCTTGAAACGCTTTCAACGCAGTAGTGGAATGGCACATTCAAACCCACGACTTTCTGAGATTGCGGTCTATACCCTAACATTGGGTTTCTGTCGTATAAATACATTTACGGTATACAATTACGGTTTAAAAACGTTTTTTCCTTATTTAAGTTTCACCTAAAAAAACTGTCATTTGAACATTCTAATGAGCAATTATTTTGTATAGCAACAAAAAACAAACGTAAAATAATGATGAGCAGTAATTGATCGTGTAAAAACAACACTGTAAAATGAATATAATCCATTACCGTGTAGAGCAATAATGAAATGAACAAATGAAAAATCTAAATCTATTTTGATATGGTAGACTATATTATAATTTCTTCGATCCGTTCACTAATGTGAACGGATCGCTTTTAATAGAACATTGTGGAACCTTAAATTTTAATTTTAACTGTTAAGTACACAGACCTAATAGTATTATGTGGATAACGATTTTGACAGTATTGTCGTAGATTGTACAATTGTTTGTTATCCCTAGTAAAGAAAAAAAGGCTTATGCTCATTTAGAAATCTGATTAAGTCAATTATAACGGATTTAAAATACTTTTTCGAGGAAAGTTGTGATTGAAAAAATGCCAAAAGTATTATCAAAAATCTTACGAGCAAGAATTGTAACTTTGAGGGAAGATGGTTATTCCATTAGAGAAATAGCACGCACAGTTGCTGTATCCCAATCCTGTGTCCTGGCTACGATGCAGAGGCACCACGGCATGGCTAATTTAGCTGACCGACCTCGCAGTAGACATCCAACTATTCTGACTGCTGCTCAGAAACTCTATATCACATTGCTAGCATCCCGTTACCCAACAATCAACGCCACTATAATAAACGCAGAAGTGAAAGCCGCCTCTGGACTTTAAGTTAGCACTTAAATCATTCGGAATTGCTTACACCTGACTGCAAGTACGAGATTACGGGCATGTAGGTCTTGGTGAGCATCTCTGAATTTATGGAAATGTCAGCGACGGAGATTGCAGTGGACTTGGCTCCGGCAAAATGAATTATATGAGGAGGAAAATATTTGACAAAACTCTCTTCGTTGACGAATCGCGAATCAGTAGTCTTCCAGATAACCAACGTATCCATGTCTGGAGAAGCCCTTGATACTCTGAAAGGCAAAAAACTCTCACTGGAACCGTTCAGCAAGGCGGGAAATCGGTGTCCTTTTGGGGTGGTATTATGATTGGAGCCAAAACGCCTGATTGGTCCCGTATCGAGTCTCCATGATGGCAGATAGGTACAAAAAATTCACTGTTGATAGATTGGCCAGACCGTTCCGAGTAAGCCATGGGAACCAATTCATACTGGTCGATGATCACATATCGAGCTCAACGAGCTTTCCGAGAAAACGACATCACAAGGTTAGACTAGCCTGCCGGCTCGCTTGAATTAAACCCAGCGCGGCGTACGTTTCCTAGCCCTTAAACGGTATCAGAAATAAGAGTAGGCTTTTATCGAGTAGTAACTCCACCTGTGTTGCATCCCGCGCACTACCGGTCCCAAGCCCGGGTAAAGGTGGAGGGTTCTTCGTAGGGCCAACAACTCTACAAGGTAAAAACCCAAACGTTCCGAAGTCCAATACAGAAAAATCCAGATTGCTTAAAACCCAACGACCTTGGCAAAGACTTATGGAAAAACGATTTAGCCTACGAGTTGGTACATTGAATGTGCAAACTATGCTACAAGCTGGAAAAATGGATGAAGTCAGCCTCGAACTGAAGAAATACAACCTCGATCTAATAGCACTTCAGGAAATCAGATGGCAGGGAACTGGCACCATAGACAAAAACGAGTATACACTTCACTACAGCTGTGCAGACATTCAGGGACACCGCGGCACTGGTTTCATCGTTACTAAGAAGCTTCGAAGTTGCGTACTGGGCTTTGAACCAGTCAACGACAGACTATGCAAAATAGGGATTAAAGGAAAGCTTTATAATACTACATAAGTCTGCACATATTCACCAACGGAAGATGCATCAGACGAAAACAAAGAAGAGTTTTACGAGGAAATTCACACACTATGCAGTAAAGTACCGAAATATGATGCTCTTTGTGTTGTAGGCGAATTCAATGCAAAAGTTGGGAAAGAGAATGTTTATGCGGACGTGATTGGTAAGCATTCTCTGCATGAAGATACTAGTGACAATGGAGAACTTTTTGTGCGATTTTGCAGTAGCAAACAATCTTTTTATATGTGGCACGAAATTTATACACAAAAATATATACAAAGGCACCTGGAAGGTTCCCGGTAGGGCTCAATACAATCAATTTGATCATGTGTTATTTAGCAAGCGTAGGCTGTCCAACGTTCAAGATATACAGAGGTGCCAACTGTGACTCTGACCATTTTTTGGATGTTGCTTCCTTAAAGGAAAAGACTTGTAAAATTCAGAACACTAAAGGTAAGAAACGCATAAAATGGGACACCGACAAACTAAAAAATGCTACTAACGAAAAATTTTACGAACAAGAATTAGGAAGGCAACTTACTAAATATGTCTAATAACATTGATGAGGAGTGGCAAAATATAAAAACAGCGGTGACAGAGTCAGCCAAAAATATTATTGGAAAGGCAAAGCGTGTAAGAAATATGGAATGGTTCGATGAAGAATACATGCAAGCACTTACTTAAAAGAATGAAATGCGGGTTAGATATCTACAAAACAGCAGTGTAAGAAACGAAGAACTTTATAAGACTGAGAGAAATAAAACTAGGAAATTAGCGAAACGCAAAAAAAGGAACGCAGAAAGAAAGCGATTCAAGAGAATGGAAGACCTGAGAGTACGTAATTTTACACACCCATTCTATTGAGAAATAAACAGCCTTTGTAAGGGATATCAACCCAAAACCAACGCATGCCAAGACAAGTCAGGAATTATAATCACGGAAAAGGCAGATGTGCTTAGAAGATGGCGGGAACATTTTAGCGAACTCCTAAACATATCCAATGCAACAGATAAAGGGACTATCTTTTTCGACGTTGAGGAGCGATTAGAACCACCCACAAGAATGGAAGTCCATCAAGCCATTCGTAGTCTGAAGAACAACAAGGTACCAGGGCTTGATACTATCACCTCAGAGCTACTCAAAAGAGGCAGAAGAGGAAGAAGAGGAGGAAGAGGTATCGTGGAGAGAATGCACGGACTCGTTAATCTTATATGGGAGGAAGAAAGAATACCCAAGGAGTGGAATTCAGGTATTATTGTACCGATATTCATGAAAGGGAATAAGAGTATCTGTAGCAATTACAGAGGTATTACAGTCCTCTCAGCGGCTTATAAAGTTTTGTCAGGAGTTATTTATAGGAGGCTCTGTGGTTATGCTGAGGAGATATTGGGAGAGTACCAATGCGGATTCCGACCTAATTGCTCTACTGTAGACCAGATTCACCTCCTGCGGCAAACACTGGAAAAGGCGTATGAATACAACATTAACTTGCATCATATGTTTGTGGATTTCAAGCAGGCATTTGACAGTGTGAATCGTACACAAATACTCTCTAGCATGCTACATTTCGGTGTGCCCAGTAAATTGGTTAGGCTTTACGAAGCCACGTTAAATCACTCTAAAGCAGTTGTAGCCATACAGAATGACCTGTCCAAGCCTTTTGAGATCCGTTCGGGAGTGAAACAAGGAGACGGGCTATCGTCTATGGTCTTCGACTTGGCACTTGAGGCTGCCACATGTAAATTGAACATCAATGGTCTGATTAATTACAACACCACTCAACTCGCTGCGTATGCCGATGATATTGTTATTACCAGCAGGTCAAGAAACAGGATGATCGACCACTGTCTAATGCTGGCGACCGAAGCCGCGACTTTTGGACTGCGTGTAAATGCATCCTAGACTGAGTACCTTGCAACAGCTAGACAACCTGGACAGCCACAAAACGTTAATGTTGGCAATCAAACCATAAAAGGCGTGAGCAGCTTCAAGTATCTAGAAGCAACGATTACCTCCTAAAATAGATCTGACGAAGAGATTAAGGCACGGATAGTTGCTGGGCACAAATTTTATTACGCGTGTGCCAAACTCCTGGGTTATAAGCTGCTTAGTGTGAAATCGAAACTCACCATCTACTACACCATCATCAGGCCTGACGTGACTTATGCCTGTGCAACCTGGACTTTGACCTAGAGAGACGAACTGAAGCTTGCCGTGTACGAAAGAAAAGTGCCGAGAAAAATCTATATCCCCATAAAAGAGCGTGACAGTATCTATCGTCAACGCATGAACCATGCACTGGACGCACTTATCGGACACGAGAACATCGTCAGGTTCTGTAAGTCACAGCGACAGAGGTGGGCGGGTCACTTTGAAAGAATGCCGGACACTAGAGCCGTAAAAATAATGACAAAGTAGACGCCGCAACAAAAGAGACCGAGAGGCAGGCCTAAAAAGCATTGGAGTGACTGTGTGGAAGAAGATCTCAGGAAGATGGGAAAGTATACCAGCTGGAAGAAGGTAGCCAGGCGGCGTGACAATTGGAGGAAGATTGTGGAGGAGGCCAAGACCCACAAAGGGTTGTAGCGCCAACGGAAGTTGAAGAAAAACTATATCCAGAAGTGGGACGTATAAAAGCTGTTACTTTACTTTTATATCGTAAACATATGCAATATTCATATTGGTTTGAGATACAGAAGGGTGCGTAATGCTAAGAAAAATGTCATGTGGAGGCCACGAATACGTAAAACATCTTTGTACCTAGATAAAATGTACTAGTAATTGTCAGTCATTTCATACGTCATATTTTATATAGAGTTTAGAATGTTACAGATAGGGCAAAATATAATACCAAATATTATGGGAATGATTTATTAATATTTATACATATATTTTATATTAATCAATATTGAATTTAATATTTATAGCATTTATTTTAAAAGTTAATTACAATAAAAATATTGAACAAGCTGCAAGGTTCAACTGATAGTGTTTCTTGTAAACACAATTGTAAAATTGATTGTCTCATTTTTATCAATGATGACCTGTGAAACGTAGTCAAGATAACTTTATATAAAATGTCTTTAGTTAAATTGGCACATGACTTATTTGGCCTTCCACTTATAACTCGGTCGAAGTTCTTAATCATCTTGTGAACATTATTTTACACAAAAGTATTGTTTACAAAATATTTTAATATGATTAAGTGTCAGCTGCATAGTGCATATCGTCGTCCGACGAAGTCCTGAACTATTTTGACATTCAGTTTTGATATGTTTTGTTATATCTTGTAACATTTTGAATAAATGTCGCAAACTCATTAGTTTATTATTTGTTTTTTTTTCTATTACCGATTGAGCATCTTGTATAAGTTTGTAATTTTGTTTTAATTTCTTTTTCTTTAAAGTTATTACGATATTTTTTACATTGACTCCCTCCTCCTGGTATCGGAGTGACTTATATAGGATAGAACTTATATAAGTACTGAGTCACCGTCAGATACTAAGCAACCATAATTTAATATATGTATGCACATACAGATCTACATTTTTTTATTGATTTTTGAAACCTCATAAAGTTATTTTTCCATACCAGTTGATGAGCCTGAGTATAACGTCTGTTTTACTCTTTGGTGGCAGTTTTCTTTTTTCTTTAATGCACGATTGCAGAAATAACAATATTTATTGCGTACAAAAAAATGTCACATAACAGCTTTAGAAGTTGAGACTTTAGTTCTTTCATACACTATGTCTTCGCACCAACTCAAAACTCAAGCAAAAATGCCAGTTAAATACTCAAGTAAGCTAAAAAGCATGTATTAGGAGTGGTTCACTACAGTAGCCGAATGGCGGATTCAAATTTAAAGATTTCCGAGTTTGTAGACCAAACCTATGGCTACTGTCGCTTTTACTAGTAGATGATAGTAGCACGTGGCAATTTTCTATATCACATATAATATATAATTTATTCTACATAAAATTGTCAACATATTATTCCATTAATATATAGTTGAAATTATATTTCCTCAGTGCTAAACGTATTTATATCGCTTGAATCACTCAGTGATTTTAACTTCTTCTTGAAAATAGCTAATTCAAAAAGGAAAACTTTTAATGAGGTCGAAATAACAAGGTAAAGTTAAACTTACGTTACATGATGTATTAATGATTAGATCATTCTTACGAAAATGAAATTATTGGTAGTGAAGAAATAATTCTGCTCTTAATGAGAAGTTTATTTTCTTTCAACTGTTCTTAATTGATTTATGTCTTGAAATGGCGGCATAAGAGAATCCACTACCCCACCGAATCGTCGTAATATGTGATAGAAAAAAAATGAAACAGTAGGTAATACAAAGGTTGTAGCATCTTACTGATAATATTTTAAAATAATAAAAACTGTAGTTGGCAACCCGCCTGCACGGGGTGGCAAATATGGCAAATATTCAGACTGTGAGGCAGTTTACGAGGGGTTGCAGTAGACTTTTGATAGGCTCTAATAAAATACAATATTTTTTAAACATAATATTAAGCCTAGAGTTATTCAGCTAGTTATGGTGGAAGCTAAGGACTTTCTTATAGGATATTAATTATAATAACTGGTGAACCAAAGATATTACTTTGAACTTTAGAGTCCTTTTATCCTTGAGGTAAAGTCCTTGTGTGGGATGCTACGTGACACTATCGACCTCCAACTTCGAGAGTTGTCGATTATGTCAGTACGTGACAAAGCCAGTTGAATTTCATTGCTAAGCTGGATATGAAATTTTGAACTATTAATATTTATTTTATGTGGTAATTTAAATTGCATTTGTGTTAATAAAATACTAGAGACTCGCTCCGGCTTAGCTTGAATGGGATCTATTATTGTTTTTTTATAGAAAAGGGGGGAAAATAAGCATGTAGCTCACGTGATGGTAGGTGACTACCGCCGCTTACGAACAACTGCAACACCTCCGGAACCGCAGGTACATATGTTGCCGACGTTTTAGAAATTATTTAAACCCTTTTATTGAAGGTCTCTAAGTCGTATCTGTTTAAAAGAAACGCCGGTGGTATATTCCACTAAGAGAGAAAATAACTCCTAGTAAAATGTGCATAGGTGGATTGTCAGGCATCTGAATGGTGTGTATGGTATCGTGAATTTTGTCGCGATATGCGTTCGTAAAATTTGGCGGCTGAAAGTAATCCGAAAAAAGAAAGAACTCGGTCGTTTACGATTCGAGCCGCTCTACGCCGGATGCGGTGAAGCAAAAGGAGCTGGCACTGGGGTGCACCGGTTCAGAGATAAGAACAGTATTCCATGTGAGGCCGAACCTGCGCCTTGTAAAGTTGCACGCAGTGTGTCGGCATGAAAAACTGCCCCGCTCTGCTAAGCACGCCAAGCTTGAAGAGATTAATTTAGTCTTCCCTGCCAGTCAACTACGACAATGAAAATTTTAAAACATCAAAAGGGGAAGTATAATTGTAATATATATCGGACCGATAATTAATATTAAAAAAATGAAGGTAAGGTAAACTGAAAGTAAGGTAAACTGAGACGTCCCGAGATGTTTGACGATATTTTAGTCCCCCCCTCGTGATTAAATATAAGTTAAAATAAGTAAATTAAATGCGATAGAATCCGTATATATAGTCTTATTCAATGGATAATCTAGTTAATTCATAGAATCAGAGGTTACTTTGTATTATAGTTGTTAACAATTAATTTGCTGAGATCTGCGTTATAAAATAAAATGATGTGTCTTATCTATAGTTTAAAGAGCAACTCCCCCCTCCCCCTCAATCGTATTATTGCACTATCCGCGTCAGCATTAATCCCAGCACCACCACTCCTGGAATTACCACACTAGGAAAGACACACCACCGTCGATAATACGACATGATAAGACCTGACCTCTAAGTATAATAACGTCAGTCACCACAGAGTCTATTTCACCTGAAGATGCATCTTGTAGAGGCAAAACAGTGGGTCACAGTATTGCCTTATGATCATTAAAAAAAATGATTTATTTAGCAGCATTTGTGATACATGATTAAATGTAAGAAATATTTTTGTATTATGGTAAATTGCACAACTTTAAGCTTATTTTTAACTTTAACTTTAAAGTTATAATTTAAGTTTATTCTCTGCTGAGTATAGGCTTCCTCCATAGTTTCCCTCATAGATGTTTTTTTTGATATTTTCCAAGCCGGTAGGCGGATTGGCAGCCGCAGTTTCTTATTATTTTGAGTCCAGTTTGATTTCTCTGTATTATATAAACTGCTGTATGATAAAAGATAATGGATTCCCTTTCGCATGACGTTTAGATGCGTCAGTCTGATTGTTAGGAAGACAATGAATTATAATGATCGTGATAAAAGGTATAAAAGATTTGAGAAGACGGTCGGGGACGGTCGTTACCATTAAAAAGGGTCACCGGTTCCCTACACTTACTATATAGCATTACGCTACTACTTCACGCTAGTATTCTGTGAAAGCGTCATTGTTCCCTTTTCGAGCCTTTAGTGGATGTCGCACACTCGCCGAAAGAACGATGCACACCATTTTCGCATGATTGCAGCATGTGAACATTCGCAAACTTGGCTTAGGTGCTGCAGTAGCGAGAAAGACCCTTGTTAACGATAAACGCGTTATTATATTCTATGAAAACGTCGCTCTCTACGTTCCCCGCGTATGTCATGATTATGATTAAATTTATTAACGATAGTCGTTGGTCGTTTATGTATACATATAATTAAAATTTAAATAGCAGATGTCTGTACATTTTATATTATTGTAACAAAACTTAATCAGAGGGACTAAAAATAAGTAATTGAATACATTTCTATCGTTTTTAGAATTGTCTGTCTGTTTGTTTGTTTGTTAACGTATCATGTATAAGGTACCGATTTATATCAAATTAATCATTATCTTATAATCGTAATCGTAAACCATATCTTCACATTCCAATAAGCTTTGTTTTATTAAAATCGGTTCATTCTATCAAAAGTTATGATTAATATTCTGAAGTTTGGGTACGATGTATATGTACGAATTTTTCTATGGTGGCGTTGTGTGATCAAGGACATTTTTGTAATTAAACAATATAAAATAGTGTTCTATAATGATATATGTGTATCTAAGCACAGTAATCAATAATAATAAAGAATAACGTAATAAATATTTATAAAAAATATATAATACCTTAGTGAAAAAAGTACAATAGTTTACCAATGTCACCGATAGATGGTTTTGTTCGAATAATTTATTAAATTTTAACATAATTTAACAAAGCCCTTAAAATACGGAGTTGTAAAGAAACTTAAGAATAAAACTCATTCTCAACGACCCAATCTCAAAAAAATATCCTAATAGGAACACAAAGGCAGATAAGGATATCTTTTACATGTTACAGTTGGCTGATTGCGGGCTCTCCGGGTCTTTGAACTAATACGAATGATGTTTTGAGCTGTTTATATATTATGCGACATATATAAATTTGTTTACGATTGTAAATAAACTAAAATTATGCATTTTAATGTTATTTATTATTGTAAATACGCAAGCGAAAGTATTGCGACCCCTACACCACGGATGGAGTGACGAACTAATAGAAGCAGAAAGTCGATAGATAGCATACAGGTGGCCTTCTAGGATAATCTATGGGTAGGCCTATGTTCATCAGTGGAGTTTTGATAAATAGAAAGTAAGGAATAAATTCATGAATGATTATATCATCATCATAGCTCCAGCCCCAACTATAACTAATAGTGGGCAGCTCCAACCCGCGCGGTACGAGGTTGCTTTTCTTGGTGCTCTTACTTTGGCCTACTTCAATATGTCGGATATTTGATCGATATTTTTTGTACAGCCCGACTCTTGCCGATTTTGCCATTCACTTTTGTAGCATAAATTTGCTTTTTCATTATTTTTTCATTCATTCTGTGTATATGTCTCTTTTTAAAAAAAAACCTTTGTCCCTGGAAAGAATAAGGAACAAACCCAGTGGGCCTTTTTAAAACTAAATGTTTCAATTAAACACATAAGATTGTGAAAAAATGCAAATAAATATGAAATGTATTTAAAGAAACAGCTTAAAAGGACATACGTATCAAATGTTGGTGAAAATTTCCATTTGCTCCTTTAGAACGGTTACCATTTTTTGGCTTCTATCTACAACAAGTTATCTTGATAAACCTATCACATAAGCCCACATCACAAAGCTGCAAAATGCTTTCGACATCAATTTTCTTGTATAGAAAATATAAGTCGAATTGTATTTTATAGCCAGTACAGTGTATTTGGCGTGATGCCAAGTTGCTTTTCCATATTCTACACGGACTAAGAAAGAAACCCGCATCACGTTTGCAATGTTAACTAAATTCTCTTTGAGACATGCCAAAATCTAATTGTTTTGTTTTATCATTACGAGGCATGTCTTTTAAGTTCTGTCGTTTGAACAAAAAATGCAACTAGAACCTTATAGTACTTTTTATGGTTTTTAAAAGTATTCAACACGTAGTTTCCAATTATTAAAACATTTATTCCACTCCAAAGGGGGGGTGTTTAATTTAGCTGTTTTGAAAGCGTCGGCTGGTTCATTGGTTCATCACCGGAATGGAACTTGTGACCATGAAAATTTTAAGAAATAGTTATACTTACGTACATGTTATGATAAATTTATTCATAAAAATTTAAACAGTTTTTTTGTAAGGTATGGTTATATTATGAAACTAAAATAAGATTGTCAGAAAATGACAAAACATCGTAAGGAAATAAATACAATGTCAGGACGATTGGAAAAAGGTTTTACAAGAATGATAAATTTCAGTTTAGAGTAGTTTTCAATCCATTAAGGCTTCGTGTCATACAACCAGCCAATACTTATTGAACTGTTATACATTGTATTATATTTTATTACTTTGAGCCGAGGTACAAAGAACACAATTAATCCAGACGAATCAAAGGTAGCTCTTAGGTTATACGAATTCCGTAAATCAGACACAGACTTTCCATTTAATTGAATTATGTAATTTCTCTTTGATACGCTATAGCATATCTTTTAGTGCATTGAAAAAATTTAATCTACAGAATGGTTTATAGTAAAAAAAAATTCAAATGCTGTTTAATTTTTTGAATGCAAAGACAGTGGAATGGGATGTGCCGCATCCATAATAAGCTTCTACTACTTATCCTCTCCCACTTCAAAGGGAGGCCAGTGTTCAGCAAAAGTTTGTGTATGAACGATTATTGTGTATGACGATAACAAAATGACGATCTTACTGTATTGTATCAAGATACATTTTATGCATGCTTTTTTGCATAAACAACAGAACTCGAGCACACTGGCAATATTATATTTTTAAAATTAATTCCCTATGGACCCTTGTTAGCAGAATGTCATACATAATATAACATAATACTTGTTACACGGTTTGGCTTAATTTATCAAACGGTTTTTGTGATTATTATAATATATAAAATTCTACTTTAAGCGGCTGAGTCAATAACAGCCATAGATCTGACATAAATTATATAGTTTATTATGTCTAAGTGGTTTGTTAGTGCATTGTGACGTCACGAGGCGCATCGTGAAGTCGCTGGTAGCACACTGTTCTTGCACGCTACGTCGTGATGCGTCTCGCTCCGTCGTGATGTATCGCGCTACCCCGCGAGGTGCTTCGAGTCTATATTATATAATGTGTATCTTTGTGTGTAGTAAATAAAGTAATATTTTGTATCACTATTTAAAATAATGCGTGCCGGATCGCGTGACTTCACGTTTTGGTGTGAACCGACACTTAGTCCTAAAATATTGATGTAGTATTTTAGTGTTTGTTGTGTCAGGTACCGTGTAGAGGCGGTGTAAAAATATCTGCTTCCCCTATCGTTCCGTGGGTGTCATAAGAGGCGAGAGAAGAAAATAAATCAGGAGATTGGAAGCAGCGTGTAGCGGACTCTCATATATTTCACACAAAAATCAACTATACACTCACATACACAAGCATTAACACTATACACCCTTCTTATAAGCTGGCCCGACGTTTCGTCGGTTCGATTCAGCGCGGCGTCGTCGATAGAAGCACGTATTTGGTAATAGATATTAACCCTTCAATCTCTTAGCGGTCGAATTCGACCGCGGCGCTATTCCGTCAAAGTTCAAGCGGTCGGAAACGACCGCGCACACCCAAAATTGTCTTCATAGAAAAGTAGTCTCGAAACATAAGTTTTAAAGGTATTAATTGCTGCGAGTGGGTGCGGTCGCATGCAGCCGCTCTGGATTTGCCGGGCGCATGCGACTGAATGGGATTTCTATGGGGATTGAAGGGTTAATAATAGATGCAAGATCTTATATGGTAATATCGTGCAGCAGTAGTTGCGGTCGGCGGTAATAAAGCACCGCCCCCTTCATCGATCAGCCAGTCGCTCAGCCGCTTGCGTACTTCGACGCGGAGAGATTGTCGCTTTGTCTCACGATTTAAATTACTTACGTGTGCCGATTTTTTGTTAATTTATTATCTTGTTTTTAGTTTCTCTCTACCTCTGTACTTCTTCCTTATTGTAAAAATTTACGTTGCATTCTCCTTCTGTCTATTTATTTTGGCGTGACTTTATATTTGTATGTGAACATTAAAACGCACACCTAGCAGTTGTCGTACCCTACTACATTGTGACCTCTACAAGCGTTTTTGTAACAACATCTATATGAGAGAAAATCTATGCGGGGGACTCACGTTAAGCAGTTTTCTTTTAAAAGGCTGTAATGGTACCACAATTATGAGAAACTACTATGGTATTTCAAGAAAATTGTACAATCCTGTAGATCCTGTGATTTAAGCAACTGCTATTGAACTTGGCACCCGTTCAGGTTTCAACTTTAGTCGGCGAAGCTGATAACCCCGAACATCATTTCTACCGAACTTGGCCCACTTTTCATATTTATGTTTTTGATGAACCTAAAAGTAAAGATTACAAATCTCCTTATTCTTCTATCTCTTTTATATCTCTTTAGTCTTCCTCTTCATCTTTTTAATAACAAATGAAAACTTAGATTGCCAAGCGTGGCAACTATGGTAAATATGCCACCTTTGAAGCAATCTATGGGGGAGGCCTAACTTTATCATTGAAATTTAATAGAATGTAACGGTATCGGATTCCGTGAGAAAGGCGGATATACAGCATTAGATATATTCTGTACTATTGTTAGGTTCAATAAAGTTTAAATAAAATAAATAAATAAAATATTAAAGAACAAGATTGTTGGCTCCATGTCGCAGTGGGTTAGCAACGAGTTGCAGCTTTGAGGGCCACGGGTTCCAATCCCGCACTGAACAAGTATTTGTATGGCCTACAAAAAACTGTTCTAGATCTGGATGTTCGTCCTTGTAAAAACTACCTTCGTGGTACGGGACAAAACTCTAGTGTAGGTAACGTTTTTTTAAAGACCATTGGTATAATTTTTTTTTTATAGAATTAGGGTAACAAACAAGAGCACACTCCATCTGAATGTAGCGGATACTGGGACCCACAGACATCTACATTTAACCTCGATTAAGTATCAAAATGCAGATGCGTTGTAACCCCTGATAACTAACATGGAATGCTTCGATTCCAGTAAAATGGGGCTCTAGTTTTCTACACTCACCATACGAAAGACAGCAGCATCTAGCTGGTATTCTGTGAGAGTGTGGTCCTTCCCCTATTGAGCTGAAGTATCTTTCGTACCACAACCATAATATAGCAGTAAGCCACGTATAAATTTGTACAACCTACTTAAATATAATATAATACTCATTATTAAGGTTAACTCAAAAATTACTGGTCAGATCTTGATCAGATTTATGAGAGATTACAGGAGAAGCACCAGCTTTCAAATGAAAAAAAAAATCAAAATCGGATTACCTAGAAAAAGTTCTGAGGTATCTCACAAAAAAACATCCTGTTGAATTGAATACCTCCTCCTTTATGAAGTCGGTTAGTAAAAAAACCATGATTCCTTTCGATTATTTTTGTAACATTGAAACCTATATTGTATGCTTCTTAGAATAAATATCAGTAACATGCGAGTTCTTTGCCAAAATCAATCTCATTTAATGTCTGTAGAGTCACTGCAGACCAAATGTCAGAACCGTAAGGAAATATTAATATTAAAATAAAAATTTTGCGTTGCGGTTCTGCCTTTCTAGGACACTTGTATAAATATATATTTGTATATTAATACAAGTTGGTAAGGATGACTAGCGAGAATACAATTTATCTGATCGTAAGTGAATGGTTTTACCCAAAAGCGGAATCCGAATGCCGATGTGTTTTCACCAATAACGGCTAATATAAATGCCAATGCAAAAAAAATCTGCTCAATTTGGTATAATTGATAATATATAAAAGCTGCAGCAAGACTCAAGCACATAACCGTAGAATGCATGACTCAGAAATTACGTGACACAATAACTGCCGCGTGAAAGCAGGGTAAGGGAGTCTATCAACCTGTATGGCCTCTAAAAGGTAACTAAGGTAAATGTCAGAAATATCTTATGGCTTCCGTTAAAAAGTAGAACAATCATACCATGCACGAACATACTCATATCATCTTGCTTATTTTATTTTTATTTTTTTTGTTTATTATACACTTTTATTGAGCGCCAAGTCAAGGGAATAAGTCGTTAGTTGAACAAAATCCCACCTTGTGGTAAGTAAAAAGTAAGTTCTAGAAGAAGCAACAAGGAGATCTTGTTTTGTGATAGCCCATATGCCTGCTCAGCGTAATTATATCAAACTTTTCCTACCTGTCAAATCGTCATGTCCAACCGTGACGGATTATAAAAATTACAGGTTAGTAAAAAGAGAACGCAAAGCGGTGGACTCTTTGTTGTCCCAAATCTTATTTATTAATCAGAAAAGATCTGCGTGGATTATATAGAATGTACATGTTTACTGGATTCACGTTTTCCTCAAAAGGAACCACGACGACCTAATGTATTCGTATTATATTTATGTATGTATATAAACACAATTATTTAATCTTTTCGGTTTCGCTTTTTCGAATTGTGTATCGGTAAAACAACAACATTCGTGATCTTCATTGCGTGCCCTGTCGCGCTATTTATGATTGTGATAGTAGCCCTTTCCATAGCTCGCTGAGCGATGTTGAGCGTCCTCATGCGGCCAGCAGTGAACGGCCACGTCTCGGATCCATAAGTCATCATTGACAATACGTAAAATCTCGTTTTCAAGTTTCGAGGTATATTTGACCAGAAGATATGTCGTAACGCACGCTGCCCAACCGAACTGAATCTATCGATTGACCTCTCGTTCGAATTTGGACTTACCTAGTCGAACCATAAAAACTATATCATCGGTTAACTGAAGATTAGTGATGTACTTGCCGTTGATCTTAATACCGTATTTGTTCCAGTTCAGTAGCTTCAGTAGTTCAGCGCTTTTCGATGCAGAGGTGAAGAGTTTCGGGGATATAACGTCTTACACCTCTTTGCAGTTGAATAGGTTTTTTACTCTGATTCTGTAATCTGATAGCAATCCTAGGCCTACTGTACAAACACTTAAGTACTTCTATATATCGACAGTCAATTTGGCACTGATGAAAGTACTTCATCACCCAAATTTAGCCCAAAATTAAAGTAGCCCACATACGCAAGGTAAAGTGGCAGATTGTATTCTTCAGTCTTTTTACAGGTTGCCGAGAGGTATGTACGAGTGGTCTATGGTACTAAAGCTTTTTGGAAACCAGCTTGTTTGGGAGGCTGGAAATCATAGAGTCTGTGTGCGAGACGATTCGTAATGACTCTCGAAAACAGCACGTAGTCGCAGCTCAGAAGGGAAACTGTAGTTCTTCAATAAATTTTCGTCACCTTTCTTGAAGAACAAAACCGCTGCATTCCTGCTTTGTGCCTCTGGAGTAATCCTACCATGGAGGACGGAACTAATGAACTTCAGAAGGACTTCAAGTACCAATTTTTCTCCCCTTTTTAGAAGTTCTGCTGTAATTCTACTTGACTTATCGTTTTTAAGATGCTGGAGAGACATTCTATTCTCGCTCAGTCTGACAATCGGGGTATCATCGGAATAATGCTGGATGAGACTTGCTCTTGGATGGTTACTCACACTTGCGTGTGGCTCCAACGATGACGTGGACACGGAGGCTTTAATTTTTGAATTTTTACCTGAGAGTCAAAGTGAGGCTTAATAAAACACTAAAAATTAAATTAAGTATAATCCGAAGGTAAGTAAAGATATACTATCCTGTGGAATATTATGCAGTGACTGATGACTTTGCCCTTCCAACGCAGCAATTTTGCTTTTTAAAGTGAAAGTGTTAAAATTGATAAATATTTACGGGATAATATTGCATTTGGGTTGCTGATGGGGCTGCAGAAATTTGCTTTTATTTTTTATGCGCAAGCGTTGCACTTATTTATTGTGCAATGTCCGGGCCAGCTCCAGTAGCATCCTGAGGGAATTTGCTGAGAGGTTCGATTGTACTTGAACCACTGCTGTATAATTCATGTGATGTCAAATCCTTCTTGTCTTAAGCTAAGTATACTTTAGTTTTGTTATATTATTTTTACTAATAAAAGGCTGGTTGATGGTCTAAATAAAATATTTTTATTTATTGCATTATTATTTTTTATTCTATCCAACAAGCAATTTCCAAGTAAATATTAACTAAATTATAATTTAATTCCTTATAATATGGCGTCATTCCAAAGACTTCCCGAGTGAATAATATTTTATCATAAAAAGTAGCAAAATTAAGATTTCTTTTTCTAAAGTGATACGCCTGGTACGACCCAATATCCGTATCGTAGCGAATCCCCCAGGAAGTAACGCAATATCACGATCATACCAATAACGAAATAACTTTTATTCTTGTTTTGTAGTCTATCTAAATCAAAGATAATCGGTCGTCATGTAGCGTAGACCCCTATTCCTTTATCTGTGATTATTTTATAGAAATTATACAAAACGCCGGGAGCGATATGCTCGTAAGGACTCCTACTGGAAACTTTTGTCATAGTCCTTCTAGATTCAACTATCAAAAATATGTTTGCGTATCAATTCTGTCTTCCATTTTTTTATGTCATACTAGCGATCTGCAGTGGCTTCACACGGGTGATATCTGGATTCTACAACAACGATATGTGCCTGGTCCAGCTATGCTTATAACCTTTGCGGAAGTGCAACCTGATGAACGGATTCTCAGCGCATAAAATATGAATAAAGAAACATTAATTATTATATTTTTGTTTATATTGTATTACTTGTCTGTACTTGTTGGTCTAGTAGTCATAAGCCCGACTACTGATCATGTGGTTCCGTGTACGTAAAATCGTGGGCCAAAATCATTTGTTGGATTTTGCTCTCACGAAATGAGCAGCATAATAGCAACCTAGGGTCAGGAAGCTGATATTGTTTCAACTTCGTTCTTCATAAAGTAAGTAAAGCCGTTAAGAGAGAACCATTTCTCTTTCCGATCGTGCGGATCCGCCGTTTTATTATACAATGAGAGTGTGTGAAGTGCATCTGTGCTTGTGCACAAACTCTTGCACTATAATCTAGTTTTACGCATATGTGATGTCTCCGTTGAGACTGGCCGTCGTGACGAAGATACGGTCTGGATGATATGATTCCTATACATACGAGCAATTTGTCAATCATATCCTATATAAACGAGAAATTTAAAATATTTATATATAATTTTTTATTCACTTTTTCTAAAACTGGTCTAAAATTTTCAATGAATATGAGAATATACTCGTACATTTCTCACATAGGCGAAAAATTGATAAAGATAGGTCTCATTTCTGGGAAAATTCTTTTTCCGTTGTTTTCACGCACACGGCAAAAAACATAACATCCGCACATTATTTGCGCACTATGATTGAAAATTTCCAAAAATTATCTTCTCAATAGCATGAATGCGTATACCAGCGTGCTTTAGTTCAGCTACTGCAATGTGGTTAGGTATGCATATATTTTATTAATGGAATTGAAAACTTCTGCAGGCGCGTTGGGCGATTTTTTGGTTGTGTATAACCTTATGAGCTTGCGTCACCGACATGATAACGTTAACAGTATATCTGTAGCTATAAGTATGACGTGTTGCGCGTATGAAATGTGGCATTGGACGCTTTTTGTATGGTTAAATTCTTAAAAGTTCACTTCACTAACATGTTGTAATGTGTCTTGATTAAGAAATATATATTAAAAATCATATAAAATTAATAATTTAATTGTTGCTTAGAATTATATTTACAAATGATGAAAAATTTTATTTTTGATACTACAGCGATTTTTTTAATCCAAAACAACCACTTGTTTCATAATTATAAGTGATCAATTCTGTCGTTACTCCCCAATGACTGCCAATATTTTTTCTATGATATATTTTAACCCACACGGCTCCCGAAGCTGAGTAAAGTAAATTATTTTAGGCTCATAAAATGTTTTCTTGAGGAGTTACGTACATTTTTATGGCACTATGCGTAATTTTTAAGTGTGATATCAAAGCTTTGGACTGACAATGTTTTTACGGTTATTTTACATAAAATAATTACCCGATTACCGCACAAGCTAATGTTTTTCGAGAGTAGGTATGTATGTTTATTTCTTTGGCACACTATATAGCCTAAACAGCTTGATGAATTTAAGCATATGAGGTGTCGTTAATTTCTTTTAACTATGGGAGTGACGAGTAATATTTATAAATCGCATATGCAAATACAAAAATAGAGAGGAAGGTTTTTTTCTGTAAACTTTTCAACGCAGTCGAGTTTGTTTGTTTTAACCACTCAGCTTGTTATTTGTTGATTTACAATCAAACGTTTAATTTCATATGCGGCATAGTCACACTGCAGCTATATTGTGGTTGTAACACGAATGGGTCGGTTTGACCCGGGGAAGGATGACTCTCTCACAGAATATCACCGTAAAATAGCAGCCTTATACTGCTGTGTTTCGTATGGTGAGTATAAAGATCCGGGAGACCCTTTTTTTAATGGAAACGAGGCATTCCATCGTAGTCCTCCGGGGCGACAACACATCTACGTTTTGATTCTTAATCGATGTCAATGGGTTATATCATCCGCTTATCATCAGGTGGAATGTGTGCTCGTATGTTACCCTTATTCTATAATAAAAAAATCTTTTTTATAACATTTTTGAAATGTATATCTAATAGATTTAAACGAGCAATTCTTGTATATATATATATATATATATATATATATATATATATATATATATATATATATATATTCATATTTCATCAGTATCTAAATTTTATCTAAATATAATTCCAAAAAAACACAATTTTCAAAAAAATCATCATCATCCAGGTACTATATTTTTAAATTTGTTTGATATTTTAATTGGACTAATATTTAAATAAAGATGAGAAAATTATATATACCTTATTTCTTAGAAATACCTCTAAATTCTAACGTATTTTTGACTCTGGCGAGGTACGGTGCACCTGTATTCCGCTACTAGCTCATCCACTCATGGAATAATTAATTCGTGGAAACAAATTAATTATTATTCTCAGCTACAAAATTAGTCTCAGTATAATTTATAGTTAATTAGCTCTGATCTCTTTATTTCGTAGTTGTATAAAGTAATATATTGTAATTTAATTCTATATAAAATAAATTTCCCGCTGGGTTTCTTCCGTTTTCTACCCAGGATAAAGGGTTTCTTCGAACCAGTAGTAGTAGTAATTACTATATTGAATTAAAAGGATTCTATGCTATTCTAAATCCTTTTTCATGTAAATCTATACATTTTTCTTATTATAGTTCTACATATACAATATAACACTCAAATATACATATTAATTTTTCCTCTGTTAAGTTCATAAATGTTATTAAAAAAAGATTGTATAGAAAGGGTTATTGATTATTAGGGAATCTACGATTGATATTGGGGAAAAAGGTGACACTAAGCTATTGCTCATTTGTGTTGTGTATTTAATTGTTATATAAGATGAAATAATGTCCCTTTTATTTACATGCTGGTACTTCGCAGGACTGGGGGCCGTTTGTTTGCGTCGTTACTCTTGGGGGATATTTGCCATAGTTGCCACGCTTGGCGAGCGAAGCGAAGATGCTGTTGTCCATCTTCTGCCTGTTTCCCTCTGTCGCCTCTTACGACACCTACGGGAAGATATGGGGTAGTGGATATTCTCAACCGTCACTACACGGCCAAGACTTGCCCAACTTTAATACTGCTCTTATTGAAGAAGCCATTGAGCAGAACCAGGGCACCAAAGTCTTTGCCAGAGATCTGCCTGCCAGTAAGAGCCAACTGTCAAAGCTGAAGACTGAGTATAGCAGCATCGTTTCCGGGACACCTGAGATTCTGAGTGAGATTGAGAGTTTCTATGGACAGCTGTACACATCATCGTTGGAGCCACACGCAAGTGTGATAAACGATCCAAGAGCAAGTCTAATCTGACACTATTCCGATGATATCCCAGACATCAGTCTGAGCGAGATTAAAATGGCTCTCCAGCACCTTAAAAACGGCAAATCCTCGGGCGAGGACGGAATTACAGTGGAGCTTCTGAAAGCGGGTGGAAAACCGGTACTTGAAGTCTTTCAGAGGTTCTTTAATTCCGCCCTCCATGTTGGCAATACTCAGGAGGCGTGGAGCAGAAGTGCGGTGGACTTGTTCTTCAAGAAAGGTGACAACGTCTTCTTGAAGAACTACAGACTGATATCCCTTCTGAGCCGCGTCTACGTGCTGTTTTCGAGAGTCATTGCGAATCGTCTCGCACGCAGACTCGACGACTTCCAGTCTGCCAGCCCAAACAAGCCGGGTTTTGAAAAGGCTTTAGTACCGTAGACCACACACATACCCTTCGGCAAATTTTACAGAAGTCCGAATAGTACAATCTGCCACTTTGCCTGGCGTATATGGACTATCAGAAAGCCTTTGATTCCGTCGAAATTTGAGCGGTGCTACAGTCTCCTCAGCGGTGCATAGTTTACTGTCGGTATATTGAAGTGCTGAAGTGTTTTTACAGTAGCGTTACGATGGCTATCCGAGTACAGAACCAGAGTTCGAGACCTATCCAAATGCAGAGAGGTGTAAAACAGGGTGACGTTATTTCCCCGAAACTCCGCCGCACACTCACCGCTGCATTGGAAGACGTTTTCAAGCTACTGGACTGAAAAGGATACGATATTAACATCAATGGCGAGTATGTCTTTCACCTTCGAATTGCCGATGATATATTCCTTATGGCAGAATCGCTGTAGGACTTAAGCACTATGCTCAATGACCTCAATTGTGCCTCCCAACGGATAGGTCTTAAGATGAACATGGACAAAACAAAGTGTCATGTCAGTCATGTTTAATGTCCATGTCACACCTATGCTGGTAGTTGTTGGGAGCACTATGCTAGAAGTTGTTGACAAGTACGAGTACGAGTTTACCTGGGACAAATAGTCCGACTAGGTAAATCCAACTTCGACCGAGAGGTCAATCGACGGATTCAACTCGGCTGGGTAGCTGGGTAGGGTAGGGAAATTACGACGCATCTTCTCGTCAGGTATACCTCAAAACCTGAAAACTAAGTTGTACAACTAGTGCGTGTTGCCAGTGATGACCTAAGGAACCGATACGTGATCCTTCACTGCTGGCTGTATACGGACGCTCAAAGTCGCTCAGCGAGCTATGGAGAGGGCTATGCTTGGAGTTTCTCTGCGTGATAAACTTAGAAATGAGGATATCCGCAGTAGAACCAGAGTGACCGACATAGCCCAATGCATTAGTAAGCTGAAGTGGCAATAGGCCGGCCATATAGCTCGAAGAATCGACAACCATTGGGGTAAAAAGGTTCTCGAGTGGCAGCCTCGTACCGGTAGGCGAAGTGTAGGGCGACCCTCCACTAGATGGAGTGACGACCTGGTAAGACATGCAGGAAGTCGATGGATGCAGGTGGCTCAGGACCTTGCTTTGCGGCATATCTTGGGAGAGACCTATGTTCAACAGTGGACTTGTGAATGGCTGTAATGATGATGATGACTTCGAAGGACAGTGGTATTTTCCGAACCAGTGTTCAAATAAACATATAAATTATTTTCATTGAGTTTTATTTATAATCTGAATTTAGTTGAAAATATTGTTATTTATGTATAAATAAGGATGAAATGCACATAGTTCAACTGATAGGCTAATTTAAATATATAAATACAAATATAACATTAATTAATTTTATCGACATTTGAGTCGTTATAAGATCCGATAGAGTAATAAATGTTGAGACGTTATTAATTCCGTCCCAACGTTAGCTTTGTTCGACGTATTATTAATAGGAGTTATTAGAACATAAATTGATGTGTATATAACTCACACTACCAACTTTAATATGTGCCGCAAACGTAAATAACCACATAGATCACGCAACCTGCAACAGACACAGTACTACCATATGTCAGAGGATTCACAGACAAGGTTGGCTACATCTTGAAGCGAGCTTCCATTAAAACATATTACAAGCCGCCGAAGAAGATTAGTCAATTTTTACCATCCGTCAAGTGTAATATCCCTCTAAAAGATGCAGGAGTGTACAAGTTAGATTGAGAATGTGGTCTCTCTTATATAGGTCTAACAAAAAGATCGATAAAAAGCCGCGTGAAAGAACATATAGCTGACGTGAAGCACCGACGCTCCGGGAAGTCTGTAGTCTGTGAACATGTTCAAGATCGTCCCCACCATTACATCAGATTCTTTGCAAAAGAATACCGATTCCAACCAAGGATGATACGTGAGGCTATTGAAATTAAAGAATATCCTAATTTCAATAGAGAAGATGGATGGGTGCTGCCATCTGCTTGGGATCCTATAATTAACAAAATTAAACCCAAACCCAAGCATACCACTGCAAGACTTCAAGATACTGTAAGCTCGTTTTGCGTAAATCGGACCGAAAAATTAATATTAAAAAACTGAAGGTAGCCGGGATAACTATGACATTGGGACGTCAAACATCTCAGTCTCCCCCCGTGACCATGGGTGCTGTAAAGCACCCGAAACGTCGGGAATTAAAAATAAGTAAAATTAGTTAAATAAACGCGATTAAATCCGTAAAATTTAGTTTTATTCAATATTGTGTTTAGTTTTTGACAAAGCTTCTTTATAAAGTATACAGAATAACTATTTATGATAGAGAAAACTTTAATTTAATTAACAGAATCAGGCGTTATTTTTGCGGAAATCCATTATATTAAAGACGTTAAAATTAAATAGTTAAGATACGAAATAATGTACGCGAATTTTAGCTAAATAATTTTTAGTCTTTGTACAATAGGGCTATGACGGCTATCCGAGTACTGAAACAAAGTTCAAAACCTATCCAACTGCAGAGAGGTGTAAGACAAGGTGACGTTATCTATATCCCGAAATTATTCGCCGCTGCATTGGAAGACGTTTTCAAGCTACTGGACTGGAAAGTATACGGTATTAACATCAATGGCGAGTACATCACTCACCTTCGATTTGCCGACGATATAGTCGTTATGGCAGAATCGCTGGAGGACCTAAGCACTATGCTCAATGACCTCAATGGTGTCTCCCAACGGATAGGTCTTAAGATGAACATGGACAAAACAACGATCATGTTTATGTTTATGTCCATGTCACACCTATGCCGGTAATTGTTGGGAGCACTAAGCTCGAAGTTGTTGACGAGTACGTTTACCTGGGACAAATAGTCTGACTAGGTAAGTCCAACTTCGACCGAGAGGTTAATCGACGGATTCAACTCGGTTGGGCAGCGTTCTGGAAATTACGACACATCTTGTCGTCAGTTATACCTCAATCTCTGAAAACTAGATTGTACAACCAGTGCGTGTTGCCGTGATGACCTTGGGAACCGAGACGTGGTACTTCACTGCTGGCCATATGAGGACGCTCAAGGTCACTCAGCGAGCTATGGAGAGGGCTATGCTCGGAGTTTCTCAGCGTGATAGACTCAGAAATGTTGTCCGGTCACTCGGGTCTGCATACCCGCAGTAAACCAGAGTGACCGACATAGTCCAACGGATTAGTAGCTGAAGTGGCAATGGGCCGGCCATATTGCTTGAAGAACCGATAACCGATGGGGAAGAAGGTTCTCGAGTGGCAGCCTCGTACTGGTAGGCATGGTATAGAGTGACCCAGCACTAGATGGAGTGACGACCTGGTAAGATATGTAGGAAGTCGATGGATGCAGGTGGCTCAGGACCGTGCTTTGTACATAAGTGTGTACATAAGTTTAAAGTATATACTAAAGCTAAATTAGAATTCTTTGAAAGAAGTTTGTAAAAAAAGAGGTTATTTATGAGGTTTTGGTATCTAGCCAATGCAATTGCCAATGCATTTGCTTTGGTTAATAGTATGAATTTTGATAACTTTTATAAGATGAATCTAACAAAAAGGTAGGTAAAATAAGAGTGAAGAGGTCATCACAGTGTCGTGGATATGTCGAAATTATTTTTTGAGTTTAAAATATTTTTTTTTAAATTTTGCGAACACAACGTTACTAGTACTTCTGTTATTCACTTTAACTAAGCTGAAGAATAAGCTTGTAATAGTTTGTGGCTTAATTACAAAAATTGGCAGGAAAGTTGACTAAAGCATTTTTTTAATTATTTGAATTGTCTACAGGAAGATGCTTTTGGCCCTCTTCGGATTTATTTTTCACTGTCTTCTCAAACGAAATGCACGGGATTCGTTATCACTTATAATCTTAACGTGTTTATTTTATTTTATTTCTCTGTCTGTTTTTTTGTCTCTATTTAAAATATTAAGAAACGTTAACTCCTCCGTATTTCTTTTGCGTCACGGCTGCGTCATAAATATATAAATTTTCCATGGATTAACACCCCAATGTTAAACCCTCAAACCGAAGCACCAAAATTAAACAGTAAAACGCAGATATGCAACAAGCAAACACAGCTAAATGCTTAGCCACTAAACTATCAATATTTAGACCATCGTAATTGCTAATTTGCAATATTAGCTTTATAAACTTGATGTGTTTAGTCAAAAAGGAGCGTTCAAATAGAAAATAATATGGTATTCCTTAATCTCATTACCCAGTTACAGTCAACTGCTTCAAATTCATCATCAGTTTCATTCAGATAATTTAACTTTAAGTGGGATTGTACGAATACTACATAACTAAAATTAAACACGATTTAATTCGTTGAATTAATTTTATGTAATTTATGAAAAAAGTGGATCAATATTAATTATATTTAATATTGGTATTGGTTGTTGTGTCATAGTATTTTTTCAATTAATTGGCTTTCTTTTGCCTTCTTCTTAATCAACCCTCAAGATCCAGCGCTCGCACATGTACCTCTCATATTGTAGAGAGGATCACATTCACAATCACGCTTAGCAGGCGGATCTACGATCAGTCAAGTAGTGATGATTAAACAAGTTGTGGTATTTAATTACAGTTCTAATAAAATAAGGTAGATTATTTTAACATTTTCCTTCTATTAATATAATAAGCTAAAAAGTTTTATTCAAATTTTAGTGCGCGTGACTAAGTGGTTACCATGTTTGTTCAGAATAGGTAGTTTATAGGTTTACGACTTTCGTATCGTGACCGCGGCTGCGAACTCTACAATAAAGTAAATAACCTTCCGTTCGGTGACTTTATTCAAAAATAGATTTGAATTTAATTTATATAGAGAGGTTTTGTATTCAATTAAGGATGACTACGGAGAAAATAATGTAAATAACCCACACTGACAATAAGTGAATACTGTACCCCATAGACTCCTACACCTTTTCTCGATTTACACATCTAGGAATGCAATATTAACAAATTAATTTTATTCTCTTTAATACTGTTAATATTTTAAGCGAAAGTCATGAGTGCGAATCCGCAATACGGCTACTGTCGCGAAATATTCTAAACACAAGCAATTTTAAGGTAAACTGTTATAAATTTTAGTAATGTTAAAAGTCCATTCATTCATTACGCGCATTCATTCATTCATTCATTGCCCCCTCATAGGGGACACCTCAAACAGCCTCATAGAGGGGATATTTGTCAAACTTGACAGGCAGGTTGGCAAATACAGTTTTTTTTTAATTGGTTATTTTATTATTTAAATTTAACATGTATCAATTATAAGTGATGAGTGATGTCCATAGTGAGAATACTTACTACAAATTGCTTATATTCACAAAATTATTATATTGTCATCGGTTTTTAATAATTCTGCAAGATTTCATATCTTTGAAAATGGACAAAAACTGAATTATAAATTTCCATAAGACCCGCCCTGGCTCATCATCATCATCATTCATCCTGGATAGGATTTATAAATTTAATGATCAATATTTAAGGTAATCAAAGAACTTTTAGACCGTTTAGTTTTCGGATAAAATATAAACTAGATCCCTCTGTAATTGTTCGCTATCTGTTTGTAAAATTTCACCACAATCGTTTCCTACTTTCCCAAGATGAACTCGCACACAAAGACAATAACACAGACAGATACTTCAATTTTGTTTTTAAGTATAGATTTTATAAATACATATAATAAATACAAGTAAAGTTAATATTGAATGTGTGTCAATTCAAAATTGAAAAACCACGCATTGAAAAGTTTAAGGATTAAAAACGTTGCTTATGTAGGAATATAATATATTAAATTTACTATTATATTATAATATTTAAAAAGAATAAAATATATTAAATTTACGCGGCGTAACGTGTAATTTTATCACATGTAACGTCACAATTTTGCTGTTATCAGAACCAAGAACATGTATCAAATAAATAAAATCTTCTGAATAAATAGAATGATCTGAATGTCTCCATACTTCGAAGATGGGACAGACCAAAAATGAGATGGTTATAGATGTGGTCAACAAAGTACTTTTTGAACAGAGCAAACTGGAAGCAGAATATCAGAAAGGCGAGGATGTATTTGGGACTGCGCATCATCAGTCCCACCTTATGAGGATAATAAAGAAAAAATAACTACAGAGGAATATATATATATATATATATATATATATATATATATATATATATATATATATATATATATATGTGTGTGTGTGTGTCGATGGATGCAGGTGGCTCAGGACCGTGCTTTGTGGCATTACTTGGGGGAGGCCTATGTTCGGCAGTGGACTTGTGAAGGGTTGTAATGATGATATATATATATATATATATATATATATATATATATATATATATATATAAAAGAGAGAGAGAGAGAGAGAGAGAGAGAGAAATTGAAAAAGAGAGGGAAATAGAATCCATGAACTGACGATGATGATTATAAATATGATGATGCTTAGGAAATTGTTCGGGAAAATTCTATCCGCTAAATTTCACTATCGCTCATGGTAACAAAATTTGCGATACCAACCCTACGATAAATGAGAAATGGCGGCAGTTTTATTCCTCGTACAACTTCTTTGTGGAATCGTCTACTACAGGGTTTTTTTTTCGGAAAAATACTACTTAGGGACCTTCTAAAAAAAATCTCACTATTTTAAAGGCCTGCAACACATCTGCAATTCTCCCGGTGTTAATTTTATTCAAGGTGTGATGGCGATAGTCACTCACCTTCAGGTGAGCCGCACCCCTTTAATAAAAGGTCACTCTAACAAAAAACTCTTTACTGTAACACTTTATTCTTATAAAGTTTTGATTATTTGTACAAGAGAATTAGATGAAATATTAAATATGAACGCGTCTAAACTACGCGCAGCCTTGTTTATGCATACAACTCGCTTTGTTCAATTTTAATCTCCTGCATGGATGGAAAGCAAACATTCCCATAACAGATACGACGCAATGGAATTGTGTGACATATGACTTGACATATCATCTTTTATACTTTCCGTGGGGCCTTTAAGGACTTTTAGGTCGTAGAAAAGATTAAGATTTGTAACCTAAAATTTTATAAAGTCGGTAAATATAAACTCTTGCAACAAATTTTGCGAATTGCGTGTTTTTTTTTTACTTGATGTGTAATCGTAGAGTCCAAATCATTTTGCACTTAAAATGCCCATATACACGACTCTTTGTGCAGGAATAAATAAAAAAATAAGTCAAAAGATAATAAAAACTAAAAAAAAATACTGGAATTCACTGCTCCTATTGATATTACTTTTAATATAAGATTTTGCAAGTTTCAATACTTGATCTGGGTAGGTATCAAATTTTTACCTACTTGTACCTCCAAATAGCCTGCACTGCTTTTTCCAGTGTATAGAGAGTCAATACAGCAACAAGCTACGAGGCGTACCACCTTAGTCCTCAGAGGCTCACTTCTGAGCAGCTGAGTACCTCTCAGCAGCTGAGCTGATCAGCGCATCTGTAGCCTACTTTGTTTAAAGTAGCTACATGTGTGAATGGACTGAAGTAGCCATTAACTATCAGATAGACGGTAAGTTCGTTTGCTACTTTCAGCTTTAAATTTATTTTAATTTAAAAAGTTGTTCTAAAAATGCCAATACCTCCTAAACACGTTGCATCCTGTTTATAAATGAAAGATGCTCTGGCGATTGAAAAATTGCGGTAGGTCCATATGAAACCAAATATCATAGACTGATAATGGCATTGACAGTATTGGTGGGCCTACAAAATCCAGTTCGAAGATGTCATGAAGGCGAACGGCTGTACTAAAAGTCAGGCCATGACTTCTCTCACACTAGGCCTGTGCAACCAGGCCTTAACTGTTCTGGAAGCTCTCGGTAAGGAAGTGACTTACGAGGAGCTCCTTAAGGCATTGGAGGCGAGATATGGTGACGCTCACCTGGAACACGTTTTTCATGCACAGCTTGAAAATCAAGTACAACGCATCAACAAAAACCAGCAGCAGTGGGCCCTTGAGTTGGAGAAGCTGGTTCGAAAAGCATACCGGTCTGTACCTGCGCTCATTGATGGGAATCTGGTGTAGACATTCATTAATAGCTTCGCAGTTATATAGCACGAGACCTAGAAGTTAGAGCTGCTGTGAGGCTCGGGCACCGCGTGACGCTTAAGAAAGCCTTGGCCTATGCACTGGAGGTGGAAGCCGTGCGGCACGATCATCGTTCCCATCGAATCAGGGAGGTTTCAGCAGCTACAGTTCGCGACCGCAATAATGGATACAGACCTAGGTGCTATGGCTGTGGAGAAAGGGGCCATCTTCGATCCGCTGCCCTAAGCTAACTGTAGAAAGGGAAGTTGATCGATCTTGAGAGGGTAGTGCGGCTAATGGTACCGCCCAGCAGCGGCAGGATCATCGTTCCCCTCACGTGAGGGAGGTTTCAGCAGCTACAATTCACGACCACAACAAAAGTTACAGACCAAGGTGCTACAACTGTGGGTAAAGGGGCCATCTTCAACTCAACTGCCCTAAGAGATCTGTAATAAGGCAAGGTGATCGATCTCAATGGGGTTGTGGGGCGAAAAGTAACGGCAACAGCATGAATACGATTTTGTGGTCGAACATCGTAGCGGGAAATCTCATGGCAACGCAACGGCAAGAAATAAGTAGCGATAAGTTCAGCGATAAGTTCAACCACGAAAAACTATTGGTCTCAATGGGACAGATTGCTGATTCAGGATGGATTTCTGTGCCGTAAATGGGAAAATATTCGGGGAGACAGCTGTCATTTGCAAATGGATGATCTACAGCTGTATTATAATGGTCCATCTGGAAGTTAAACGAACTCTACTGAAGATCCGAAAACGGTTTTACTGGTTCGTGACGATGTCGAGGATTAGTGTGGCAAATGCACAGTTTGTGCGGCTGTGAAGGGACCTAAGACTAGTAATAGAGGTGCATTGAATTTGTACAAAGTTGGTGCACCATGGGAGAGGATATCCCTTGATGTTGTGGAGCCGTTTCGGACAGGTGCAATAGGTAAGAGTAAGAGGTCCTAAGATCGTCCATTTGGATCGACTGGCGCGTTACTATGGGGCTGATAATGCTCAGGACGAGCATGTCTTAGGAGGGGTCAGTGTTGCGCGCCACAATTAATGCCTGGTGCATGGCGGGTGATTATTAGCGCCTTCTAGTATCAAGTAGCAGAAATAGGAACGTCAAGATCTTTCTTGAAAATTCACTAGCGCCATCTAGTATGGAATAGCAGAACTAACAGATCTTTCTAGAAAAATCTAGAATGTTCAAATAGAAAACTTTCGAAATTCTATTTGAACATTCTAGATGTTTCAGTAGAAAAGGCCCTATATAAAGCCGTTTAGAGCCGCGACCGAGGCAGTATTGAATTGCGAAAGTAAAGTAAAGTTACAGCCTATATACGTCCCACTGCTGGGCTCAGGCCTCCACTCATTTCTGAGAGGGTTTAGGGCAAGGAAGTGTCCGCCGCGCTGCCCAAATGCGTGTTGACGAACTTCACATGTCTTCGAAATATTTTTTTTCTTATTCCTCAGACATGCAGGTTTCCTCACGATGTTTTCCTTCACCGCCGAGCACGTGGTAAATCAGCAATTAAAATTGCAATTAACAATTTCATTGGTGCCGGCGGGGATCGAACCCGGGTTACTCGCGTTCTGTTATATTTACAGCGAGCGTTAACCACTGAGCTACCACGGCTCATGAATTGCGAATTGAAATTGAAATACAAGGGAAGACTAAGTAGCGAAATAAAGTGAACTAAAATGTTATGTGTGATTATTTATTAGTGTGTTTTAAGTTTTAATTGGTGTTCGGTAATTAAAGTATCAATTTTGGTAATTCAATCGGAAGTTTTTATTGTCACGAATCCTAAGCTCAATATTATGATAAGTTAGTAATAAAATGTTAAGTGTTCAATAAGCTAACCGATTTTTTATACTTACGAAATTCAGCGTGCGTCAATAGTCACATAATACTATTGGGAATGAGGGAAAAACTAAACTCTCTTTCTAGCGCTATAAAATATCGCACTTACGAATAAGAGTCGGTGATTCTACGAGTCTCTTTGCCGTCTTTTGCCTATTCTACTAGTGTTGGCAAAGAAGATCGTGTTGCTAAGAGGCTGCCTTGTGTTAAATTATTAGTGTTGCTGTTGGTTTCCATACTTTGGTGTTATCATGTAATTATGTCCTTCAAAATACAGCTGTGTGTGACAGAGCGAGGACGTATTACGCTTGGTCTAACTGTATTTGATCTATACTGAATGTGTAGTGCACTACGTTGTCTTATTCCTGATAATGATTAATTGCGTAAGCAAGAGAGCAAGTTGAAAATCCGCTCACACACATTTATTATTTTTTAACAATTAACCTCCACAATAATTTCTAATAATAAAGAAAGATTGTTGTCGATTTATATTCTTTTATCTTAAATAATTTTAGGATTATTTATATTTCTAAAAATACTATACGCAATGTTTTGTTAGACCCTGAGCTAATATATAGTAATTAAGGTGGGTTTGGCGTTAGAAGCATGAGAGTAAAGATAATAATAAGTATGTTAGAAATGACTCAGAATTATAGGGTGAGAAATTGTATGAGAAAAGTGTGGTTTGCAAGAAAATGATGTGTCCAAGATTAAGAAAAAAAAATGTTTTGTTTGTTTGGCCAAGTAGAAAAACTGAAAGAGTGATAAAGGAAATTTATATTGCAGAATGGTGTGGCAGAGTTGGCTAATGAGGTTCTAGACGGAATTTTATCGATAAATAAAATATTTTGTAGATAAATATAACTTCTTTTTTCATTTAAAGTATGGCAGATGTTAAAAAAGGATTACCTCTACGAATACCTTATATTAACGGCCCAGGACCTTATTTTGTGCCAATCTATGGGGAGGCATATGTTCAGCAGTGGAATAGTGATGGGCTGTAGTAGTAGTATCAGTTAAAACTGACTGTAGAAATTTCTTTCTAATAACGACAAAAAAATAAAAATGTGATTGCCAATCCACTTGACAAGCAGGTCTCTATATTAAATACCTCCTCCATGAATAAATCTATGGGGAGGGGGGGCTATGTTAAGCAGTGGACTTTAATAGGCTGTTACGGTAACGGTAGCGGTAAAAGTATTCCTTACCAAAACATTCAGAAAAGCCTTTGCAAAATTAAAATGCTGTCAAAATGGTACTTGCTTAAAATCTATGATAACTCATTAATTAGCCAACAGAATTTTCATATGTGTTGATTACGAAGGCCTTTATTAAGATAAATAAAAAGAAAGCCCTTGGTAGAGCCGTTACACTATCACTGACATTTTATGAAGAATACAAATTATGTGTATTTGTCCTAATAACTACAGATAACTTTAATATAATTTTATAAGAGACATTATGTAGCTATATTATGGTTGCCGTGCAAATGTTTCGACTGAACCGGGGAAGAACCATGCACTCACAGAATCATCAGCATTATCATCATCAGTACTGCCCTTCACAAGTCCACTGCTGAACATAGGTCTCAACAAAGCATGGCCCTGAGCCACCTGCATCCATCAAATTTCTACATGTCTTAGCAAGTCTTAACTCCATTTAGTGGTGGGCTGCCATACACTTCGTCTATCGGTAGGAGGCTGCCACTCGAGAACCTTTCTTCCCCATCGGTTGTCAGTTCTTCGAACTATATGGACGGCCCACTGCTACTTCAGCTTACTAATCCGTTATACAGAATACTAGCGTGTAAAGCAGTTGGATACCACAAAATAGTATTTTACTATAATTTAACTTTATGACCGTCCGCTTATTGACCGAATTACCGATTAAACTGAAAAACCGATTAACTGGCCGAATCTCTGTTACAAAAGAATAAAAATTTATGATGTGTAACTTTCAAAACAAAATATAAAAGTTATCGTAATTCTAGTTTCTAATGTCTTCATCAAAATATACATAGAATTTCCTAACCGCTTGCTGCGTTACAAATTGTGTGTCTAGAGAACCGGAGACCCATAATACTGGAAATATGGTATACTGTCTTAGTCCTGAGGAGTGAAGACGTTTAGGTTTTATAGAATTAGGCTGATAAACGAGCACACAGTCCACCTGATTGTAAGAGGTTCCTGTGACCCATGGACATCTACATCTATCCTCGACTAAGAATCAAAATGCAGATGTGTTGCCACCCCTAAGGACTAAAATGAAATGCCTCGTATCCAGTAAAAAGGATCTCTGGTTCTCTACACTTACCATACGAAACAAAGCATCATTGAATTGCTATTTTACGTTGGTATTCTGTGAGAACGTCGTATTTCTATATAGCACTAGCATGGCTCTACCATATGTACTCTTAAATACTTTTAAATTTTCCACGCAAATTCACCAAGTTTGTTAAAAATCATATGTAAACTTAGTAATTACTTTTGTTACAACAATTCTGGAAGAAATATTCAATTATATTTTCCCCTCTCGACCACTGAATTTTTACTATAGTTTTCAACTTTTGAATTATGATGTGCATAGTTTTGAAGTCATTTACGTCACCGCTAGTCTCATCACCACTACTCCTGGCACCACTACCTCGAACACCACTATTCCAGGAAAGACACACCATCGACGATAAAGTCCTATAGACCGCTAAGTCCTATAGGTCACCCGCCGTAGAGTCTACATCTCCCGAGGATGCCTCGTGTGGAGGCGAAACACGTGTCGTATTATCGTCGATGGTGTGTCTTTCCTGGAATAGTGGTATTGGAAGTAGTGGTGCTGGGAGTAGTGGTGCTGGGAGTAGTGGTGCTGGGACTAGTGGTGACGAAATTAATGCACGCAATTTAGGGAGGGCGGGAGGTGCTCTTAAATCCAGGTAAGACACTCATTGTATTTAACTAAGCTAATGGTTGCGAATTAAATTATAATATAATGAATTTCCGCAAAGTAACGCATAATTGTATCAATTATAATAAAAAGGCGTATTCACATACGAATAAAAATTAGCTTCCGTGAAAAGTTTAATGGAAAACTTTCATAATTGAATTCGGTCTCGATTATAGACCAAAGAATAGAAATAAAGATGATTTACATACAGATGGGTTTTTAATGATGGGGAATGGGTTTCTGTTAGCGTGACTGCCGGTAGTTCTTACGATGCTTTGTGTAATTATGTCTCTTATTATATTACGCCCTTAGTATCTCGACCCGCCAAAATTTCGTACACAATTGCTGCTATTACTTATCTTTATAGAGTAGCGGTGACAAACGAGCACACTGTCCACCTGTTTGTAAATGGATACCGTAGCCCACAGACATACATTTATCGTTGGTAAATAACAAAATGCATCAACTTTTTCACCTCTTAAGAGTAAGAAAGAATTCCTCGCTTACAGAAAAAGGTTCTCCGTTTTTTTATACTTACCAACGAAACGCAGCAACGTCAAACTGCTATTTTACGCTGATGTTTTGTGAGAGCGTGATTGTTCTCATGTCGAGCCGACCCAATCGTGCAATGACAATAATACGGCTGCAGTATGGTTCCACTATGTAGATATTATTAAATTAATTGTTAAAAAAGTAAAAAAACCGTGATCAAAAGACGTTTATCATATTTCAAAAAAGTTGTTGGGAAGTTTTTTGTTAAGTAATTTTCAGTGGCAGCTCGGAGTCAGAAAGGTGGCGTGCAATAAAGGAGTGGAATAATTTACTGCCATCTACCAAACCACTTTTTGCACTTGATTACAATGTGGGTGTTTTAAAAGCAATTGTGAATAGGCTTTTGTTAAACTACGTCAGTGATCTTTACCATCGTCATCTGCATCTTCAATTACCATCATGTGATTTAGTGGTCATGAACTTGCTTATAATAGTAAAAATATTGATATTATAATATAATATTCATATTTTGTTCTAAGCGTTCTTGTTCTATAAAGATCTCGTAAATGGACAATAGTTAATACTTATTGTTAAAAAACAAAGAACCGTGATTAAAAGACCTTGAAGACAATTCGGTTGATCAGTTATTTGGGAATTTTCAGTCAATTTATTCACAATAGCAGTTCGGAGTCAGGAAGGTGGCGTACAACAAAGGAGTAGAATAATTTGCTGGCATCTGCCAAACCGTTTTTTCACTTGATTACAATGTGGGTGTCTTCAAAGCAATTGTGAATAGGCTTTTGATAAGCTAAATCTGTGTTTACTGAATCTCCAATTACCATCATGTGGGGTAGTAGTCATGTACTTGCTTATAATAGTAAACATATTCATATTATAATATAATGTTCATATATTATTCTAAGTATTCTTGCTCTACAACGATCTTGTAAATAGACTTAATATCAAAAATATAAATACTTTTTAGTATTAGTTGACGAGTTACAAGATCGTACAAAACCCATAACATTTAATTCAATGTTATAATTTATTAAATGACTTAAACAGGAATGAGAGCTATGAAATAAATTTTGAAATTAGTACAGTATGCGTATTTAAAAAAGATCTAGAAAAGAATTAAGAAAAAATAGTTTATACAGCGTAAATCCGGGTTGTATTGTCCACACATGTCACGCTTTTTAATGACGCTTACACAAGCGTTAAGTGTTCGACATAATGCCTTTAATTAAGAATAGGACTGCGGCTCATGCTCATGCTGATTTTTATTTGCGAACTTTTTCTTTCCGACTTAATTTTGAAAATTATTTCTATCTTTTTCATTTCATTGATTAATTTTCCTTTGTTATAAAATATCACAGTGTCGTGGTGGCTAAAGAGAATCCATTACTTATCATCCGTGGGTGTAGTAAGAAGTGATAATAGAATATGAGAGAAGACATAGACAGAAGCATCTTTCTAATAAACGGTTAAAATATTTTTACGTGATAGACTCGTAGCCATGATACCGAATACCAGCGTAAAGTAGCTTAATTCTGTTGTGTTTCGTATAGTGATTGCATAGAATCAGAGAGAAAACCAATAAAATCGGTTCACAATCTTTTGATATATGCTAATATGGGTGTTCACTGTCCACTCTCGCATATGTGATTTTATGATTAATTTAATTATTTACTGATAAACACAGGTCTCCCCAAAGGAATGTCACAACGGTTGTATGCCAACTGCATTAATCGTAGTGGGGTACCAACTTATACTTCGTATGTTGGTAAGAGGCTGCCACTCAAAAACCCTTCTTTCCTATCGCTTGTTGGTTCTTCAAGCTATACAGCTTGCCAAGTGCCAGCGTACTAATCAGTATTACCAGATCATATTATACGTTTCGTTTTGGTGAATTGGATTACTTTATAAATTTCTATATATTATTATATATTTTATAAATTTCAGAGTACGTTTTATTGAAATAGTGTGAAATAATAGTATTAAAAACTATCTGGTGGCACAGTAGGATTTTACCTGTATCTTGGAGGTGGTTTAAATGCATGTTTTGAACAAATCCAGACTCGGAACAATTTTTAGACCATACAAGCACTTGTTTCGTAAGGGATTTTACACGCGGTCTTGAAGCGGCAAAATTTTTCTTATTGAGAATAATTCAATTCATTGGTAACGAACTTTTACGGACACTACGTTTTTTATGTAATCATGTTAAGTAATTATTTACTAAGCGTGTACACAAATAACTAAACCTTCACTGTTTTTGCTTGCGTTAATGCTTCAATATTTTCTTTTTTATTTTAAACAATGGGAATTAAATACCGACAAAGTTATTCAAGCAATAAGTTTAAGGTATAATAACCGTGTAGTGGTGGTGAAAAAATATCCACTACTCAATTTCGTCCCGTGGGTGTTGTAAGAAACAACAAAGGGAAATAAAAATACAAGATGGACATAACAACTCAAAATAACAAAAATCTTCGGTTGCCTATCCGTCTGCCAAGCATGGAAAATATGGCAAAACCCTTCCGATGAGGCAATCTTTTGGATTAACCAATGTAAATTTAACCGTGTACAATGTAATGGTAGACTTTTATAGGCTGTAACTGAAAGACAATACTCGGAACTGACGGCGCCAAAAACTTTGTCAACAAGTTTCAACACCTAACATCGCTAATTTGAACGTTTCAGGTTTTTATTTTTATATACGGCTAACTGTCGAACCAACTTTAATGGATTTAAGGTCACTAAGGTGAAACATGGTTGCCAGTAGTTAATGGCCAAATACTTAAACGATTCTCAATTTTAAAATGTTGTTAACTTTCGTGATCTTATGACACCAGTCACTTTGACTTAATGTGATAGAGATAGCACGAGTAAAGGATGGAAAGTCGGGATTTGAAAATAAGTTGTATTATAATTTTCATATATTTATCTTTTCGCAATTTTATTTCGATCACGTTTTCAAATTTATACTTAGATGCTTAATATAAAACCTTCAATACATGACGAGATTCGTATTCAATTTAAAATATACACAGATAATATAAAAAAAGAAATTTCAGTTTTTCTTTAATGTATATTTGTGTTTGTTCATCTCCTACCAGAGGGGATATTTAGTATTTACTTTGGAGCGTAAAATGATTACTTTGCAATGTGGTACTCTCGTTTACTTAATACCAAGAATTCAGCAGTTGGTAATACTTTATTGATTGATCTTCCGAGCGATAAAAATATACAATTAAAATTAAGTTTTCGTTATAGAATTTAAACTAATCAAAATAGTTATAATATATGTATAAATAGGAGTACGCGAATATGCCAAGTTTTTCGAGTACCAATTTTTGATTTACAATTGAGGCTCTATCGTCCGTCAAACGTGACTGACAAGCTAGTGAAATGTCACTCGACTCCATAGTTACCGTTAAAGCCAATCAATAGTCCATTATTGAACATAGATTGCCTAAAAGAGAGATTTTATAGAAGAGAGGGCAAACGAGAATGCGGCGCACTTCATGGTAAGTGTTGACCAATGACCAATTGCCGCGCTTGGCAGGCTGGATGGTAACTGCCGTTTTTTTAATTTTCCTGGTTCCACTCGCCTCTAACGATACTCACGAGTCGTTATGCGGTAGTGAATATTCTTACAATGCGCGTAGGTTTTAATCTCACGAGATTGACATCGTCACATTGGGAGACTGCCTGCAATAAAAAATTCGCACGCTCAACCACCTTCGGACTGTATTTGATTTCGCCTGGTACCTCTATACAACTTTGCTGCCATATGCATACCCATAGGTACTCGATCTGAAGTGAGGTGACCGAGGAGAGACCTTCACCCAGTCAATCAGTCCAGAGATCACAGAGTAGATCATTCTACTCTAGGTTAGTCATAAGGTGGACGTTCAATATACGCTCTATAATCTTACAGAGTATGGAGGTAATTTAAATTGGTCGATAGTTGGTAGGGTCGGCACGGCCGCCCTTTTCAGGCACAGCCTGCACATGGGCTAGCTTCCAAAATTTCTGTACTATTCCAGTCCTAAATAAGAGGGGGAACAAGCACGTATACCATCAGGTCCACTAGTTTGTTCACGCCTAGACTTTGCAATGTTTTATGAACCTCCTTGTTGGTGATAAGGACCTTTGACACCGCAGTGAGATAATTAGGTGGTACGCTGTTGCTTCTGTCCAGACGCAAATTGCTATCAAAAAGAGAAGCAAATGAGTCCGCTTTCTCCTTAGCCGCATGCACCAGTGAGCCATCTAGTTTTACTAGCGAGATAGTGTAGACCGGCAGAGGTTGGTCTCAACCACTTTGGCGAGAGACTAAAACGCTCTACTGCCAGATGGTTTGACAGAGAGCTTTGCACCTATGTGTTTAATTAAGTCATAACCGGCTTGTCGTAATATCTTTTTGCGAACTTGGCAGCTTGATTTAAAGTTACTTTTTATAGCAAACATCCGGAGCTTTACGGTCTCGAACATTGACTCATAAGTACGGCATATGATTGTGCTTTTCAGCACGAGCGCACTCGGCGTTAACCATAGGTGACCATACAACCAATGGTCACGTCAACAAAGGTGATAAAATACTTCATCGTTTGACGTATCCTTAGACGAGAAGAACACCTGCTACCAAGGATAAAATGCACAAAACATGCCGCATCTTATCCCAATATGCTGACTTGCATCGCCACATTCGCCGCATACCTTGGAAATTGTATTAATGTGTGGAATTTATCTTGTTACCAGTAAAACTGGAAATAACTAGTATTTTGTTTATTTACAAAGTTTGAATGTCTAGTTTGGTAGTTAATACATAGCCTCTGGTATTGCAGTATATGCAGTGTTAAGTATGTATAGCATAGCAGGTTTTAGCAATATTCTTAGATTTTAGGTCTAATAATGCAAGATAATCATGAAATACTTAGGCCAGCTTTATCTTTTTAAAAGTATTATTGTGTTTATGTAAATTGTTCATGATTTTACTATGCCATAATTAAAAGAAAAAAATACATCCTCTTTAGAACGACTTTAAATTAACCTTATCCAAGAACTAACCCTTACTCACTGCAAGTAATTTATATACTAAACTAAAAATCCCGATCTCAACGGGTTGCAGGTTAATGGAGACAAATGAATATCGAAAGGAAACTGCTTACCCTTTCACATTAATTTGCTCAGAAAATTATTAGTGTGTATGGAGTAAAATACGGTCCTTTAAAACTGCTTTTTTAAAGTATTAGACGGACAAAGATATAGTAAACTAACACTTCCTTTTTTTAAGAATAACTTATCCATCTATTAATAGAATAGAAAATAATAGGATCATTTTTATTCAATATAGATTACAAGAATACTTATCGAAATGAAATTATACTTCACCACTGACTCGGAATAAACCTCTGGCCTGGGAAGAACCAGCAAGATAAGAAGCGGGAATTTTCCTTGAAAAAAAATTATAATTTTATATTTAAAAATCGTGAATGAAATAATGTCAATTTCATTGTTAGCATCATCACAGTATATAAAACTTTTCTGATGAAAGGTCTTTGACGTTGGATTTTAGGCAGGGGTGCTGGAAACTGCAATTTTTTAATATTTTAAGTTGTTATGATGAAGATGATGCTACCCAAGTTGTTCAGTATTGCACTATTTCAGTTTTCCTCTGCCTCTTGCCACAAACACGGAGTGATATAGGGTTGTAAATTATTTTATACTAGCCATAACTCGGCACTTGTTTCTTTTTTGAGTTATTCACCTATATAAATTTATTTTGAAATACCAACATTTCGTGTGTTTTAAAGTACCCATAGTAAAGTTATGCACAACATTCGGATCCTATTTATCCTTTAACCTGGACTACCGGAGCTAGTTTTTATATGTTTAATTTAAATATTCGATTATTCACATAAATAAAATAAATAAATAATTAAATTTACGATAGGATTAAGGCTTAATTAATTTTTCCTCTGTCACCTCTCACAACAACCATGGGATGGGTGGGATAGAGTAGTAAGTTCTCTTACTCCCGACTATAAGGCGCTTCGATGTTTTTTGAATTTTATATTTCATATTAATTGATTTTAAATTTCGAAGTTTCGTGTATATAAGTAGATACTCATATTTATGGGATAAACAAAGTCAACGTTAGTTTAAATAAAATGATAAAACGAGAAAATTTTGTTCATTTCAACGTGCAGTATGCCGTGGGATAAATATTTCCGTAAATAATAGAAATCGTTAAATTTTCGATAGTATTAAGGCTGTTACTGCTTGTGGTTATTTGGTACAAACATTTTAAAGTTATTATTTTTACTTTCTTAACGTGAATAAAAAAAGAATTTTCTATTAAGCTCGGATGAATAAAAATTTTAAACAGGATTGAGGCTGATTTAAAATTCTTGCGCTCTAAGGTATTCACGGTTCAGGTAAATTAAGCGTGATTATAGAGATAAAGAAGATTAAAAACACGTATAGCTCAGACAGATTCATTTATTTACCAACAAGTATTTATATTGAAGGAGAATTAGCTTTGTAGCTACTATAATTAAGATAATTATTTGTTAATAATTAACATAATTATGTACAGCGTTTAGGGGCGGTGTAGGTATGGCCACTACTCCATATCATCCTGTAAGTATCGTAAGAGGTGATAAAAACTGAAACAAGTGATGGGAGCATCTTCCTGTTATTGACAGCTCAAAATAGTAAAAAGCTGCGGTTGCCAAATCCCTCCTAAGAGGCAATCTGTTAGGAGGCTTAATGTTCAGCTGTAAACTTTTATAGACTGTTATCTAAACATATGAAATGTGTGAACTCATTAAGCTTTTTAGACCTTTTGTTACAAATGTATAATATTGTATATAATTTAAAAAGAAGGGGCTTGTTAAAGCGATGGCAAAGCTTTTAAAATGCGTAGACCCAAAAGGTGCTTTATGAATATCAAATTGGATTCTAGGTAAAAGAATGTAGCTTGCTTCGGTCAAGAAGATACTATTTAAAAAAAATAGATCGTACGTTTAGGAAAAGGTTCTTATGTATATATTGCATTAGTTGCATTTGGTAATCAGTCTAGCCATTTAAAAAATTACGCCAGAAGTTTGTAAAAGAAAAAATTTTAACTGTTATAGGTTCAGTTACTACGCCGGTAGCTATGTTTATGTTTTTGTCCAACTTTATAATTAAAATTTATATTATTTCTTAACTTTGCTTTGAAGTAATGGTAAACACATTTTTCAATGTGTTTATGACATCATTTTTATTTTGATGGCTGTAATTATATTAAATATATGTATCAAATGGTAACTACAGTAATTTTGAATCATTTTACTCGGTAGAGACTTAATTTTAATTATTTAATACCTCCCTACAGTTTTGTCCATGCGTGTAATTTCTATTTTTTTAATTTAAATAAAAATGACAAGAAAACTACATGGAGCTAATATGTACGTTACATTTTTAAAATGTAATATTTAATATTTAAAATTAAGATGTAGGCGGAAATTTACTATTTGCATTTATTAAGAAAATTATTATAAATAAATTTGTAATTCTATACGGCATTAAAATATATTAACATAAATAAAACATAAACACTCACGCCTGTCACCCAGAGGGGTAGGCAGAGACTACAGACTTCCATTTGGCACGATCCTGACACACCTCTCTCGCCTCCTTCACATCCATACACCTATGCATACATGTTCGTCGGTTAAGGTTACTCCTAATTTGGCCCGTTTTCAATAGATCGCAAATTTGGTCGATAAATTTTCGCCTAGGACGTTCCTTTCCGACTCTGCCATTCACTTCTGCACCATAAATTTTCTTTGTCACTCTTTCCTCATTCATTCTTTCCACATGACCAAAACACCGAAGCATTCCTTTCTTAATCCTGGTCACAACATCATTTTGCAAACCACACTCTTCTCTTATCACACAATTCTTCACCCTGTCATTCAGATTCAGCCCTAAGCTAGCTTCTTCTGCCACACCCAACTTTCACTACCATACGTTAAAGTAGGGACCAACACAGCATTGTGAATTGCCATACGTGCCTTTTTCGACACATTTTGACTCTTCATAATAGAGTGCAAGGCCCCATTTACTCTATTTCCCGCATTCACTCGTCGTTCTATATCCTTATCATATCTCCCATCCCTGCTAAATACGCAGCCCAAATATACAAACTCATCTACTTGCTCGATCAACTCCCCTTCTATTCTTATTTCACAAATCGTTTTACTTTCTTCTCTTTCAAAAACCATAACCTTCATCTTACTTGCGTTCACTTTCATACCCCTTTCTTTTAATGATCCGTTCATTAATGTAACCATCATTTGCAATTCGGCCACCGACGACGCAAGAATAACTTGATCATCGGCGTACAAAAGGCAATTGACGGTTAACTCACCCATTCTTAATCCGCATTCTTCAACTTTCAAATTTTGCAAACAACTGTCGATAAATAGGTTGAACAGCCACGGGGAAGCCAAGCAGCCCTGTCTGACACCTTTATGGATGTCAAACCAGTCCGAGTAGACCGCGTTGATCCTAACACAAGCACTAGAATCCCTATAAAGTCTCTTTTGAGCGCTTTCGTTGAGCGCTGGCTTGATACAGGCATTGGAGCCTGTATCAAGCCAGCGCTCAACCCAAATGAGTTCAGTGTTTGCCATAGCAAATCCCTATTCACTCTGTCATAGGCCTTTTCCAAGTCCATGAACGCACAAAAAACCTTTTAGTTTTTGGCCAGATACTTCTCCGCGATCATGCGCATGGAAAATACTTGATCTTTACATCCCATTCCCTTTCTAAATCCCGCTTGCACATCCCAAATTTTTCCATCAGTTTCTTTCATGACCCTTTCAATCAGTACCTTAGCATACAGTTTTCCCACAATGCTAAGAATGCTGATGCCACGGTAGTTTTTACAGTCCTGCTGCGACCCTCTTCCTTTACATACTGGGATTATCACGGCTTTGCACCAGTCTACCGGTACCCGCTTCAGTTCCCAGCATAAATTAAACAAGATGTGCAGCACGCCTGCCTCCACTTCCTCTCCAGCCCTTAGCATTTCGAGTGAAACTATATCATATTCGGCAGCCTTACCTGCTTTCATGCTTTTCATTGCTTTCATAATTTCATCTATACTTATCTCGCTACCTCTTTCCTCTTCTTTTCTTGTTGTCTCCTCACTCATAAACACGCTTTCAAAATATTCCTTCCATCTCTTTAAACTCAAAACTTCATCATTTAGAATATAGCCATTCTCGTCTCTTATAGCATTCATTATAGGCTGTTTTGAATGTCCCCTGGCAGTTCTTACAAGTTTCCAGAACATTTTAATATTTGCATGGAAGTTATCCGATATTCTTCTATCATTCTTATCCGTTCTTTCTTGCTTTTTTCTTTCAACTACTTCTTTTACTCTCTTATTAAGATGTCCAAAGACTGCCTTTTTTCTTTCAATATCACCATTCGTACCATTAGAATTAGCAGCCTTTGTTGCTAGTAAATCTAGCCATGCTCTCTACTTTGCTTCAAGTTCCATACGTACCTCATCATCCCACCATAACGTATTATTTTTCCTTTCATTCTTTCTCTTACTAACACCACATACTTCGGCAGCTGCATTCACTAAACCTTTCTTTACATTTTGCCATTTATTCTCCAAGTCTAACTCCTTCATACATAATTCATCCAAACCACTAAAATTTATTTCAGTCTACATTTGAACTTGTCTTCATCACTTTCATCTTGTAACCTTTCTGTTCTAATACGCTGTAACGCAGTGGTAGACACAGACGATCGATGGCGCCAACGCCTGAATAGACCATTAATTCGGCATAAAACTAAATAATGATCCGTTCCTACGTTAGAACCCCGGTAAACTCTCGTATCTACCACTGCGCCCCTCAATCTTTCATCCACAATTATGAAATCTATCATGCTTCTATCGTTACCTCTTTCCCAAGTATACATGTGAATCCTCTTGTGGCGAAAGCAAGTGATCGTCACAAAATGATTCTTTTCCATACATACGGTGAGGAGACTTTCACCATTCTCATTTATACTTTCAACACCAAACGTTCCCAATATCCTTTCATAACCAAGCCTCCTGACCCCAACCCTTCCATTAAAATCTCCTAGCATAATAATATTTTCATTTCCCTGACACTTCATTAACACCATCCTTACCATTTCCCAAAATTGCTCTCGGATATAAGTGGGCTTAGACATGTCTGGGGTAGACCCCTAACACAAACAACTTCTTTAAGCCCACTTTCATTCGTATCCATAGCAGTCTTGGGCTTACACATTCATACTCTTTCACACATTGGCCCATTCTTTCTGAAAGGATGATACCTACTCCCTGGCATGCCCGCTCGATCTCGTCTACACCAGACCAGTATGCGGTATACATGCCACGTGTAGTGACATCCTTCCCCTTCCTTTTCGTTTCATTTACGCATAACACATCTATTCCTCTATCATACATCATATCGCATACTTCATCCATTTTATCATTCATTGCCCCACATACATTCAACGTAGCCAGACGGGCCTCTGCAATCCACTTATCGCCTCTCCGGGAGACAGAACGTGACGGGTGGCGAACCTCGTCGCCGGTTTTCCTCCCGGAGATTCTTCGCACCCCTGCCCCATTAAAGGGGCGCCGGGAACTCAGGGCCATTTCTTTAACTATACTAACGTTAAACATATTTTAAAAAGACGCAATAAAAACAGTATAACTATACCATACTTGCAATGCAATTTCTTTATTTTAAATCTAACCTCTAACAGAGAGTGAGGTTTTTAGCAGTCTCAAGAGGTTAAGACCACGCATGAATAAAAAGCGAATACGTGATAGTGAGTGCTGGGCCAAATGCGGATTTACTCCCTCAATATTAACTCTAACTTTATCTTTTTAATATCATAATGTGATGTTGCATATTTTCCAGTGAATTAAGTAATTCAACGTTAAAATTGACAGCACTAAAATTCCAATACTATCTACTACTTTGATAGAGTTCAAATGGCTTTACTCTAGCCACACCCAGAAAATTTGTTAAATTTTTGACGTCAACAGCAAAAAATGTCTATGTACTATTATACGTGGTAGAGCCATGTGTCAGTTATATTAAGGTTTGTAACAAAGATAGATCGAGAGTTGTCACTCCTGAGGACTAAGATGGAATGCCTATTAGCCAGTAGAAAAGATCTCCGGTTCTCTACTTTCACCATACGAAGCACAGCAGCATTGAGCTACAATTTCATGCAGGTATTCTGCGAGTGGGTGGTCCTTCCCCGGTCGAGCCGACCCATTCGTGCTACAACTATACTACTAATATAACTGCAGCATGGCTCTACCACGTATAACATCAGCACCATAAGTGCGTCCTGATCGTGCAGTGGTGGTGTGAGGATATCCATTACCACATATCGTCTCTAGGCTGTCGTAAAAGGCGACAAAAGAAAAAAGAGATGGGTAGCAGCTTCTTTCTATTAACAACTAAAACTAATAAATATGTGGGTACCATGTATATTTTCTATCTCTATGTATATCGGGGTTTCTCTGCTTATTAGAAATGAAAAATGAAAATATCCGCCGGAAAACTAGAGTTACTGACATAGTCCAACGAATAAGTAAGCTGAAATGGTAGTGGACCGGCCATATAGCTTGATGAATCGACAACCGACGGGATTGAAAGGTTTTCAAGTGGCAGCCTTACTAGGCTCGGTACTCCGATAGAAGAAGTGTAGGGCAGCCCCCCAATAGATGGAGTGACGATCTGGTAAAACAAGAAGCCGATAGATGCACATGGGTTAGGACAGTGCTTTGTGGCATTCCTAGGGGCCAGCGTTTGTTCAGCAGTGGGATTGTGAAGGGCGGTAATGATGATGATGTTGATTATTGTATAAATCTTAAAAATGGCCGTCTAGTGATTTCGTTTCTCTTAGAAATCATTTTTTATTAATATTTTTTTAATAAAAATCATTTTTTATGCAATAAGGTTGACAAAGGAGCACTCAGTCTACCTGATGGTAAGTGGATGCTGTGGTCCATAGGCTTCTACATTTATCCTCGCTTAAGAATAAAAACGCAGATGCGCTGCCACCCTTGAGGACTAAGATGGAATGCTTCATTTCCAGTAAAATAGGATCTCTGGATCTTTGCACTCACCATACAAAACACAGCAGTATTAACCTGCTATTTTACGCTGGTATTCCGTGAGAGCGTGGTGCTGCCCTGGTCGAGCCAACCCATTCGTGCTACAACCAGGTTAACAACGTTTATTAATGAAATGAAAAGATAATCCGGTTTTCGGGCGTTTACATGGCTATCCTTAGCCTACAGCTATATATCAAACTGCACAACAGTTTAATAGAGGATATTATGTTGTACTCGTTAATGTAACTTATGTTTATATTACTCTTAATCCGAAACAATTATTTTTGTCTAATAATATTTTCGCCTTTCTCTTTAATTGTGTAAAAATAAATACCTCATTTAGTAAGTTAATAATTTATTATAAACCTACTATTTTGTTTGTTATTTGAATAAACATTGACCGGCTCGGTGGTCCAGTGGTCATAATATGATCATGTAGTTACGGGTCGTTCCAAAATCAGTTATTGTGTTTTCCGTCAAGGAACCGTGCTGACAAAAACCCATATGATTTTTCTGTAGACTCCACTGTCCATAACTTAGACAGTAATACCCTCGAGAAATAACGTGATTTAAGAGATCTAAAGTTGTACAAATTTCTACATAATATCATCGACTCTCCCCTACTTATAAACAAAGTGAATCTTGCGTGTTACAGATTGGGTGCACGAAATAAACCTCTTTTTGCATTATGTAAAGTTAAAACGAACTATGCTTCTAATAATTTCGTATATCTCGTATACGTAAAAAAATCAACTTAAAATATTGTGAATTAGATATCTTTCAACTTAAATATAATAGTTAAAAAAATATTTTAAAACTTTATTTATAATTAGTAGTATAGGTTGTATTTATAATATCACTTTTAACTGCTTAAGTACTTATTGCTTAATTTAAAAAAAAATATCTGAATGGTATATAAATACTATAATATATAAATTTTTCTCTTTTTTAAATTTTTTATTTTTTATGCGAAATAATGTTGTGGTGATAAGCTTTTACTATGTCTTAGATATGTGTGAAAACTTCATTGGTTTTGGGATTACCTTTATATGTTTATATGTTTTATAATATAATTTTCTATTGTACTGTATGTTTTTCATAAAACGCAAATAAATACATAAAATAAACAAAGCTTTTTGAGCGGTGGTTCTGCTCCTGAATTCTCTTCGGTCTTGTTCAATTGCCGACTTATCGGACTATTACAGTGAGGAAATAGAGAGTGCACCTATGTTTGAGAACAAGCGCGTTCACTTTAAACCTGTCCCGAAATTCAGTCTAGAGGACAACATTTAAATAAATACTTTGGAATAAATAGGTATGTGGATTCATTTTCGAAAGGAACAGTATTTTCAAGTGATCGTGTAGGTAGTATAAGCGGCTGTACTACTTTTCCCTTCCTTACATTGTCTTAATTAAATATAATCTTTAGGGAAAACTATGAATTATACTTACTCAAATTTCTAACAAAAGAAACGATTCCGCAGTGCAGTGATTAAGAGTTGAGCTGTGGTGACATTATTTGTATTTATTAATTTTAATTCAAAGTTAACGGTATAGCAGTAGCGTAAGACAATCCAATACTTTAAATCATCCCGCGTATGTTGAAGCGACAAGACGAAATGAACAGGAGTTCGCAAGCAGAATCTCCTTGATAACAACTCAAAATAATAAAAATCTGTATTGCCTAGCAAGCGTGGCAACCATAATAAATAACCAATGAGGTAAAGCTTCTGTGATCGGTGTTCTTTTGAATGAACGAATAATTCAAATATTATATACCACACAATTTTATCCGTCGCAACTTGGACCACATCCAAAGTATATGAAGCGTAACAGACCATGTGTTTCCAGCTTTTACTGGAGTACTTATGCAGATACGCCACAATTTTAACGCTTCTACTTGACTGAATGTGGCCGAGAGGTGCTCGTTGTTTTTTTTTTCGGTTGAAAAGGGCCCTTTCGATAATGAAAATGAAATAAAGAAAATCAAATTTTGTTGTCGCATATTTCAAGTGTTAACTCTCTTTTTGATATTTCTAAAGTGATCTTAATTAACTTTTCATTGTTCATTATCAGTTAAAAGGCTTTGTTGTTGTAGTAGCGAACAGATGGGATTCACCAATCGTTAGATAAAACTGCAAACTGTAAGTAATATGCGCTCTAACCTTGGTCAGTCTTTTAATTTTAAGTTTAATTTAATTTAACGTACACGAGCATTAGGTCAGGTCTTTAGATTAACATGGTCTGAATAAATGAGTTATTTTTGGGATATTAATGTAGTTTTCTCTTATTGTTGGGCGGTATAAGCATATAAAAATAAAAGATACATTAAATTTAGTAGAAGAATGTAATAAACAATACATAAATAAAAACCAAACCAAAATGCAGCTCACGGCTGAGGAGACCAAAACCACTAAAAGTGAAAAAAGAATAAAATATTTTTTTATTTCTTCCCTCTTTTATATAAAATAATAAAGTTAATAACAAATAGCTCACATATATTTAATAGATGTTACAATATAAGTAAATGGCCGGTAGAAGGAGTATAAGTAATTCGGAGCATGTTTTAATATTCGGTGTAATGTGGATATTTACTTGACAGATATTTATATGTACGAGTTTGTACACATCAACAGAATCTAGGGATTAGTTAATTCTAAATTATTTACGACTTATAGTCTAAAATCTTATTATTTTCCATAAATTATAATTTTTAAACAGGTTGAAACCCCTTTTATTCTATTTTCAAAATTTACAAATGTAAACAAATAAAACAAAAGAAAAAACAGAATACGGCGACTAAATTGTTTGTAATTCGTTCGTTAAGTCAATGGAAATTAAAATTGTTCTACTGATGTTATTTAACGAAAAGGGATTATATTGATTTTCTTTTTCAATTTAACGTGCCAAGTGAGCTTGAAGAGTCATTTCACGTAGTCATTCTAAATGAAATTTTACGAGCCGTGGGCATGTGAGAAAAAGGTGCTATTCAATGCATCGTTGCTGAGGCCCCACAGACCAGCCAAAACATGATATTAAGGTTGTGATCACGTTATCGCAGTACTGGGGATGTGACTGAACGGCACTCGGGTAGATATCGCCTTACTGCGTAGAGACAGAATCGATTTCTTAAAATGACCGCCAGAAGGTAAACCTATATCAAAGTGATGCAACTACTACAAAGGCTCCAGGAGGACCACCAGTTGCTGGTAAGCGAGCAAACCGTGCGAAGGTGATTGCATGAAGTTGATCTTCTTGTTCAAATAACGCAACGTGTTCCAGCATTACGACATGGCAATCTCGGTCGGCAGCTTTCGTGAACTCGGGAGCATTTACCACGGGGTGACGGGCAATGTTCTTTTTTGCTACCGACGAGTCCCAGTTTGGGTTGGTTGGTGGGATGAAGAACATGCGTTTGGAGAACTCCAGGAAGAGTTAGCCGTCCACGGCACCATCAGGAGGTCCATTCATACCAAGGTCGAACAATTATGGCGTGGTAACGCCACATTAATAGAATTAAATATTATTAATCTTACTCAACGCCTCTCCAAAAAACATAATGTGTGCGAAGTCATTCGTCACTTGAATCTATTGCGCCGCTCTTCTGTGAAACTGAATTTTGTTATGCAAACAAGTGGAAGATTAAAATTGAGGATTTTTTTACGTACGGATTACTTTATTTCTTGATAAGATTTATTTAATTGTAACACTCGGGAACCCTTTTTAATAATGATTATTTGTTTATTGAAATTTACTCTACAAAATTAAACTTAAAAGTAAAATCAGACTTCAAAGAACTAAAGAGAAAAAGCAACAGTCAGTCGAACTGAGTATATTTTACTTTTTTTGAAGTCGACTAAGAATAGTAAACTAGAATCCGTATCCCCAATACGTAAACTGTCAAATATTGCCACGTAAAGCTTACTGTACTAAGTTACAAAAAATAAACTGATTGCTGATTTTCAGGTATCGGGTACGGATCTCGGGTCGGGCAAAAAAAGTAATTGAGTTTTTCTGATCTCTTTCTGGTAATATCGGTTTACCATCCCATCAGACTATAAGAGCGAGGAAATAGAGAATGAAACGTATGCTTGTGTATACACTCTGGCACTATAATCCTGTCTTGCGTAGATGGCTATTCTCCGTTGAAACTGGCTGTCGTTTAACTCGGTCTGAAGGGCATTTCACAAAATAAAAAAAATCTAACATAATTATGGTAATCAAATATACGGTTTTAGAGCCGTAAAATAGTTAAGATAACATATCATGTTTCACCGTAAGATTTTGTGTTAGCATTTAATGTTGCATGTTTATTTCACAAAAATTTCTCAAATTTGCTTAAGAATAATATTTTCCAAAGCATCACAAAATAAACACACTCGTGTGTCAGAAATAATTTCATGTTTCCATGATATTCACGGATGTTTGTTCATTTAGAAATCGTTTAGTTAAAATTCTGCTTGTTGTTTAAAAATGTTCTCAATATTATTCAACATTTTATTACTTTCTTCTTTATTATTTACTATATATGTATCAAATGTCAACCTGATTTACACGACGACCTATGGAAAATCCATTGCATTTGTGATGGATGGCGGTACTGCGAGTAAATAGGACTTATATAGATGATTGCTTGTAATACCGGTGGAATTTGTATCGTTACCAATGCTAAATAATGTTTACGTTGTAGCTACATACTCGTAACGCTAATGATTTAACTTACTTAACTTACTATATATTCACATATAAATAAAATTGGAGTGTCTGTCTGTAACATCGAAATGACTACCGTATACTGAGCTGAGAGGGTTCTCGCATATAATTTAGAAATGAATTTTCATTTCTCAACCGACTTCAGAAAGGTGAATGTTCTCAATTCGAGTGTATGTTTTTTGTATGTATGTTACGCAATATCTTCGCAGATTGTGAACCAATTTTAATTATTTTTTTTTATTAAATAACCTTTGCTTCCAGGGTAGTCCTATTAAATTTTGAAGCACAAATTTTGCCCCCAAGGGTGGGAAATGGGGTAAAAGTTTTCACATTGGACTATTGTTTAAGGAATTTCATATGATATCTTCGTAGATAAGAAAACGATTTTAATAATTATTTTTTTCTTAAATATGTTTAATTTAAGGGTGGTCCCATTAAAAATTTGGACACCAAAATTTCTTCCCTAAGGGTTGCAAATAAATAACTTCTTTTTTAGTAATTTGAAGTCGGTTATTGCTCCTTCTTACAAATTATATTTATTTAATTTTTTATCTCTCTTTTTTATCTCTCTGAATGGGCTAAATTTTGGAATGTCTAAACCGATTACAAACTACACGAGTAGATAGAAAACAATACAAAAAGTTATATATACGCTATATTTTATTCGAAAAACTTGAAGTCTTGAAAAATGTTTAAGTAAAATAAGAGCCAGTAGCCTAATATCATGGTGCGTACCGCGAACTCAAAAGTTCGTGGGTTCTCTCCTAACACAAGCATTTTAAGCTTACCATGAGTGGTTAAGCCCTCTAGTGTTGCTATGCCCTTGCGGGGCGTCACATGTATACCTATCAATTAAATGTGTAATGTAACATGCAATAAACAATTTGAATTTGAATTTGAAAGTTAAAATATATATTAGTAATGCTAATAAAATAACTATACCCTAAAAATGGTCTTTTACTATTTCAAATCTAAATATCGCCACATTAATAGATCTTACCTAAGTGAAGACAGGGCAGATAGCCCGCTATAAATAAATTTTACGTTAATTGCTTACTTTCTCTTAAATTTGTTACAATTTGACTTTTTTGCGAGCGAATTGACGTAATAAAAATACAGCAATGAGGAGCACGTGTTAAAATAATTATTCGCACGGCCATTCCGTGCTCTATGGCTTTTCCATTAACGATACATTCTACTAGTTAACGATATTTTTGATAATTAAATATAAAATATTTAATTAAATTGGTGACTTTTCTATCGTTATCGACAATTCGTAAAATTGTTATAAACGGTAAATACGTAATTTTAAAGTTAGATACATATGTCAAAAAGATCTTTCATAAATAGTGATATAGGCCTCCCTCATACATTGCTTCAAATATATAAACACTCACGCCTGTCACCCAGAGGGGTAGGCAGAGACTACAGACTTCCATTTGGCACGATCCCGAGACACCTCTCTCGCCTCCTTCACTTCCATACACCTAAGCATACATGCTCGTCGGTTAAGGGTACTCCTAATTTGGCCCGTTTTCAATAAATCGCCAACTTGGTTGATACATTTTCGCCTAGGACGCCCCTTACCGACTCTGCCATTCACTTCTGCAACACAAATTTTCTTTGTCACTCTTTCCTCATTCATTCTTTTCACATGACCAAACCACCGAAGCATTCCTTTCTTAATCCTGGTCACAACATCATCTTGCAAACCACACTCTTCTCTTATTACACAATTTCTTACACTGTCATTCAGATTCAGCCCTAATATACTCCTTAACGACCGCATTTTTGCGGTTCAATCAAAGTTCAAAGCAATGTTGCAAAAAACATTGGAACAAGGAACATAAATTTTTAAAATCGTAATACTTTTGATGCGTAGTCTTTGTAATAGGAAATAGTTCATGTAGAACGCTAGGTATAAACTCAAAATTGATTCCGATATGTTTACGATATGAAAATTATCATATAGAAACCGCGAAAATAGCATAAAATGGAGCGTATTGTATATTTATTTATTATATATTTATTTTATTTCGTATTTATTTATAGCGACTTTGCCTCTTTTAATGTTCACACATTTTTTTACATTCCGCCAAGAAGTAAGGGTGACAAACGCCCCTTCTGATGGTAACTAGACACTAGGCCATATTCTCCATATTAATGTGCTTTGTTCGCCCCTGAGGACTTAGATGGAAAGCCCAATTACCAGTAAAAAGAGTATACGATTCTCTACACTTTACATACGAAAAACAACAAGTAGTATTAAGCTTCTATTATATGGTGCTTTGTATGAGAGCGTGATTTTTTCCCGGTCGATCCGACCCGTTAATGTTATATCTTGCGCGTGACTTTACCATATAAATTAAAAAGGAGCAGTGATCCTAACCAGTCCGACAGCTATTATTTTACGATTAGCTGAGTTTATTGAGTCACCATAATACTTTTATTTGTTTAACTCTCCCACGCTTCAATTATGGGTTTATAAGATGCGCAGCATACTTCATTAATAACCATGGAAAACGTTATATCTTTTCTGAAATAATATCGATTTTAAAAGTTACTTTTCAACCATCCGCTCAATAAAATAAAATGATATGTATTACCTATTATGTAGAGCACATCCCGCACTCCCTCAATTGCGTGCACTAATCCCGTCACCACTAATCCCAGCACCACTACTCTAGGAAAGGCACACCATTGACTACAATACAAAAGTATTGAGGGAGGGTGGAAGGTTCAAACTATAAAAGACACATCATTTTATTGAGCAGATGGTTAAAAATAACTTTTAATATCTTTAATATAATGGATTTCCGCAAAGTAACGCTTGATTCTATTTATCTGAAATAATAACGATAATAGATAAAAAAAATGATTTATTTTCTAAACATTTTGTTAAGTACTGGCAGTATAGATACTGATTTTAAATTAGTGCGATCACTTTTACTACGAGATTTTAATAATGAAATTATTTGACTTTGTTTCTTTAAGTTAGAAAAAGTATCGATGCAAAGCATTTATAAACAAAGTGATGAAATATGGGTGTATGAGATATCCCAAAGGCATTAAATTTTTTCAACATTGACAGTGTTAAAACTTTGATAATTATATCACTGTTCATATATCTAAAACTAAAGTAATTACTTATCATTATAATGTGAAGACGATGAACGAACTTATAATAACGATAATAAATAATACCAGTAAAGCATTGCAGTCTAGTTCTTTGATATTAATTATAATTTACTATTAATCCTTTAGAAATAAATAAAAAACTTAGTACTCATCCTTGACATTTTATTTAGTGCAATCAGAAATGTATTCGTAAAAATTTAAAGACATCTTGTTAGCGCAAACAATTGTTTTACTGTAGTTTACAGATTATTTATAAAATACTAGCTGGCCACGCAGACGTTGTTCTGCCCTATCCGACGACCCTTTGTCATAAAAAAATCAGTAAAGTTAAAAGTAAAGTTACAGCCTATATACGTCCCACTGTTGGGCACAGGCCTCTTCTCATTTCTGAGAGGGTTTTAGGGCAAGGAAGTGTCCGCCGCGCTACCCCAATGCGTGTTGGCGAACTTCACATGTCTTTGAAATATTTTTTCTTATTCCTCAGACATGCAGGTTTCCTCACGATGTTTCTCTTCACCGCCGAGCACGCGGTAAATCAGCACTCAAAATTGGAATTAACAATTTCATTGGTGCCGGCAGGGATCAAACCCGAGTTACTCGCGTTCTGTTATATTTACAGCGAGCGTTAACCATCTGAGCTACCACGGCTCGTGGAAGGGTTATTGATTGGCATAAAAACTATTCTATCTCTCAAGTTGAACCAAACTGCGCAAAATTATATTGAAATCAGTTAGGTAGTTTGGGAGTTTACCGCGGACAAAGAACGTGACACGTAATTTTATATAAAAGATATGCTGTAATTGTAGCCACGCCGTATAGTATAGATTAAATTTATATTCATGAAATGACTTCCTGCAAAAAAAATATTTTGAAAAAGATAAAGGTGAGAGATATTTATCATTTTATGTTTTGATATCTGTTATTTAATATTAATTATTAATTATTCTGCCAGCACCAGTACAAACCGTTATGCGGTTTAATGGTGCTGTATAGTAACCGTGTCCAGTTTACCATGTTTTATGTATTATTAAATTTAAAAAAATCAATCTAGTAATTGTACTTACATATTTTTACAAATTTTACAGAGTATTTGCATCACAAATAAAAACAAAAATATAAGCTGAGCGTTAATATAACGCAATATAATATGTTGATGATGTATAAAATATTAAATTATTCTTTCGGCTAAAGTTCTTAGAACTTTTATAACATATGGACATAAAGAAAATATTATCTAATTATATTTTCTTGAACGCCGAAATACAGACTATGAATAGAAGTACAATTTAAATTATATGTACTAGGTAACAAGACACTATCTGGAAGAGACTTCCAGATAGTGTCTTTGTGTAGACTGATGCAAGCAGAGACGAAATTAAGGGGTGTACAAAAAAAAGGTATATAGCTATATAAATATTAATATTTTAATTAATAATGATAGCGCTTTAAGTATAAAAACGAAAAGGGAATATAATAATTATATTCCACAAAAATTATTTTTGTTTTAACGTTTTACATAGTGTAAGTGATACAACGTTACGAACTTACCTTATTGTTAAACAACTAACACGTTCCAAGACCTATCAATTTTCTTAAAATATTAAGTATTAAGATTGCGATTTCAGTCTTTAGCAAGCTAAATAATTAGAAGTGTATACAGAACGCGTACTTCAAGTACCCTGTTTGCCTAAGATCCTGATCCAGGAGTTCTTTTGTAGTATGGTCTTGAACCGTTATCACCCATTCTGTTCAAGCATTCAAAATTCAAATATTTGATATGCATGTTTCAATCTATGATAGAAAGTAACAACTCTATTATAAATTCAATATACACATTATACCAGACAAAAATCGGTGTTCAGAAAAATTATTCATATTAAGCTAAATAAAATAATTCTAGATTATTCTAGATTAGATAAAGTGCTCGCATGATTTTCTATCCTTATGAAAATCTTTGTTTTAAAGATACATTGGTGTTAAGTAAAAATATTACAAATATGTACATCTATATATAACAAAATCATGTATATTCAATACGTTTAAACATTCATGTAAATAAAATCAAAGTGACTGTCTGTAATATAGTAATAATTGGCTACTATTAAGCTCGGGGGTTGTTTGCATGCTAAGAAAACATAAATAATCGGTTTTGAAATGTTGGTGTCTGCCTATCCGAGCTTATTTTGGAATTGCTGATTAAATTGTGAAACTTTACAAGCAGATAGAGGGAAAAAATTATAAAATAAACGGCCTTGCACATCTTTAAACTACGAGTAAATTACGGCACGTTAATACTTCACTCGGGTCGCTAGTGTGGAATAAAACTAGAATCGACATAAACACAAAAATAAGGTTTTATTGTTGCCATATTTAAAATAATAATTTTCATGATGCGCTTATAAACGCGTAGAAATTCAAATGAGAAAAAGCAAAATTATTGAATATTGGCGTCGGCACTCTGAGACTCACAAATTACGATGGAAAATCACCCACGAATAAGAGGGTATTTACTATGTAACCAAGGAGATATTTTAGAGGACTTTGTGAAGCGTGTAGACGTTAGATCTACCATATTTCAGGGATCATACATATTGACAGGGAAGATAATTTACAATACATTGGATAAAATTATATTTATGGATTTTATCACGTTTAATATAAACTTACTTTTAAATTTTAGTGTTTCGTGTACTTTATAACACCCGTGATCATTAACCATTTTTTTATATCAAATGCTCTAAAAACATTAAATGTATTGAGTGTTGCATAATGCGTACGCATTTTTTATAAGAAGAGGCAAAGGAGCATGTTGTGGCTTACGTGATGGTAAGTGACTACCGCCGCCGATGTAAGACTGTAACGCCAAGGGAATTGTAGGTTCGGACGCCGCAAATATGACTGATGATCATCGGCGTACAATAGCCATTTGACGGATAACTCCCCCATTCTTAACTTAAATTCTTAATATAATATGCGTCTTTCTTTTAATAATATAATAAAAATTATTTCGGATTTTACAAGCAAGTGTATCATAAAGAAAATTTGTTCGTATCTATAGAAATTGTGTTTAGGGTCACTTCACACCGTGACGTGACGTGACGCGACACTGCGTGCAATTTTTGAGGTAGTGATACAAAATATAACTATATTTACTACACAAAAAGATACACATTTTATTAAGATAATTCGAGCATGAATCTCCTCGAGATGCTTCAAGGCCTAGCGTGGCACATCACGACGCCCCGGTACTTCGTCGGTAGGCGCAGTGTGAAAGTGTGGAGCCGCGCCTTAGCGAAGCCGCGTGACGATGGGTTTCGCGGTGGCGGCGGCGTGCTACGCGGTGCAAAACTATTGGCGTCTTCAAGCATCGTCACGTCGCGATGCGTTCCTGGGTGAACTGACCCTTACGATGCAGTAACTTAATTGTGTATTAAAATAAATATTCGTAAAATAAAGCTGTTAAACGCGGCTTTGCTAAAATATTCATGTATTCTCTTCTGACTGTAAAAGCTGTTTGATCCAATCAACATGAAAAATATTTTTGGGGATTAAGCAGCGAGTAATGACTTTGGTGATTGTTGTAAATTAAAATATGTGTGATAATTCTGCAAATAAAAAAATGATATTAACTTATATGAAGCATGTTTGATATTTATAAAATGAACACACAAATTCTACATCAACATCAAGAATTTCAGTATTTTAACTCTTTTCTAAAAGAAATGTGTTTATATGTATCAACTAGAATTATGGAAAAATAATACATTTTATAACAGTTAAGTGATTTCTCTAATGATGTACAAATAAAATTAAAGCCTAAAGTCATTCTCTATTATTTCCGTTTTAAAAATTCATATTGAGTTACAATCTCCTGAAGCTTACCTGTGGCACAAGCCATTTTAGTGAAATACCCAGCTTTAAAATATTTTTTCGTAACTTAAACTAGTCCTCATTTTAATGCGTCGGTCATCGAACTCATAACAGTCTTTACATGTAATTTGTAATTAATGCAAAAGATGCTATAGAAAAGGAAGGCATTGGGTAAAGTAGAGGAAATATAAAATATGAGGAGTACGTACACGTACACATAGTGATATGTGATCTAAATGAAGGAAAAATGAATTCGTGTGATAGTACAAGTTTATACTAGACTAAAATGCACATCAAGCAGTCGAAAACTTCATCAACATCATGCTCACATTTAGGCACCGTCAACCATAAGACATTAAGTTATTGGTAAAAATTTTCGCTACAGGTCACAGCCTGGAAGTTAAGTTTAGCTGTGGCTTTCGATATGAGTTAATAACGACATTTTTCGTCACGAATTGCAACTCCTCCTAAAACAACTACACGATTCCTTTATTCATTCATTATAGACTATCAAAAGTCCACTGCTCAAAGTAGGCCTGCTATAAGCGTCGTAGGGGTTTTCACAAAAGCTGGCACGCTTGGCAGGTGGATTGGCAACCTCATTATTTTATTACACTCATGAATATAGTTCACACTTCGTGATAAAGCTTCTTTGTGTATTGTTCTGTAAAACGGAATAATCGTTTAAAGCTGAAACTGAATCATGAAAGTTGTTCGGGGCAAAGTAATTTCTACATCTGAATGGATGCCATTATGAGCTTAACAGTGACTTCGACGTTTCTTTTTCAGACATCGTGGGAATAGGCACATGAGATATAAAAGCACGACGAAAGATCTACTGAATTGTATTCTAAGGGAATATTTCTTTATATGTTGAAAGTAATTTATATAATTTACCTTTTATTCACATAGTGGCAATGTAAGAATATCCACTACCCTATATCCATGAAATCCATCTACAGGAAACCCACAGTTGCATGGGTTTCGTAATAAGCGATAGAGAGAAACTGAACCACGGGATTGGTAGCATTCACCCAAGATAAAACTTATTTATTATTAAATTACACACATATACATTAGAGACCTTAAAGAAATGAAGTTTCTTCTTCTTAAAAGGTCGACTTACAATTCATATAGTGTTGTAGTTGTTAATGGGCGGCGTTCGATACTTACCATAAGTTGAAATCATTTGTCCATGCTTTTATAAAAAAATCAATTTTTTCGACTTCTTTTGTGAACCAATTATATTACAATCATTTTGAATCTTACTTAGTTCGATGTTAACGAGAGTATTGGTAACGATAAAAGCGTTAATGGTATTCTTTATAAAACAGAAACTATAACAGACTAGAATAGAAAAGAATAAAGTAATTCATATCCTATTTCCATTCTATTACATATTACGAGACTACTTGTGAAAAACTGTAATTTTTCAAATTAATTTTAACTTTTACAACTGATTCATTAATAAAATAAGTAAAGTGACTTTTTATCTATTATGGTGACCGTACTAAAGTAGAGAAAGATGCTTAAAAGTTTCACGTGCTCTTAAATTTATTAAGTTATCATTATTTGTATGATAATTTTCAATAGACAACCATTTTATTCACAACGAAACTTTGAATTCGAAAACAATAGATACAGACTTTATTCTTGCAGAAACTGTGGGACAATGAATATTTAATCTCGTATTGGTCGACAGTACTTAATTGATTAGGAACTGTGTTTCGATTTGATGAAAGACCTTCCGATTGTGAATTTTGTAAGGGTCTAAATTAGCTCAGTTTGTATTCGAATTTGTTCGTATTTATTTCTATTTGTATGCTGTAGTCGAATTCGTATTTTATTTCTTAGATTAATTTTTTTAAGCAGGGATAATATTCTAGTGAACTTTAACACTATAGTATACAATAGAATATAATCATTATTTTTCGATATAGATTAAATCAGTACTTAAAGTTGAAGATCGCCCTCCTTAACAATGATATCAGAACGTCAGACACTCCAATCCCACCGTGTCATGGGTACTAGAAACTGCCCGAAACGTCTGAATTAAAAATTAAAATTAAACGCGATAAATCCGTAAAATTATATGTATTTCACGTGGTAGAGCTAATTTAATATGATTGTGTTAGCATACATTATTAATTTATATTGTTGTAACTAACATTGTGGGTAATTAATTATTTTCATACTATAAGTCTGCGGGTAAATTAATGTATTAGATTATGTCTAGTTATTTATTTTTGCTTGTATTTATAACTAGAATGTAAAACCGTTTAAGATAATTATAAAAAAATATAAATAATGTTTTGTAATGTAAAAACTTACGGCTTAATATCCAATTTTATTAAAGACTTGTAACGGAAACCACACAAGCAACGCCATCTTTAGTTTAGCACTGTTAAATTACAAGCCTATAAATGACAGATGTCGTCGGCTTGAGGAAGCTGCGCCCTCCTTTCTACCTGCGCCCTCCTTTCTGCCAAGGAGGGTCGCGTTCGTAGACGGCTTAGAGATCTCTCCTCAGATCGGTAAGCCAATCAATAAAGGCGGTGTTTAGTGGGTAAAAGTCTCCACATAACCACGCAGCCGGCTGCGTGGTATGCTATGAGCATTCACCGCCTCCCTCCCCCACTTTCCGGAGGGTTTCTCATATTTGCTTCGGGCGCAAAAAAAAGCTTGAGGGGGAGCCTTCCAAAAACTGTTGCGTAGAGAATACGTACACGGAAGATGAATTGTGAGTAAATAATAATAAGTGTCATACCTTGTTATTCTGTGTGTCTAAAATCTACATTGTTATTATTATGAATGTCTATAACCTTGTTTCGATTTGTGATATTATATTATGCAGATAATAAAATACATGATATTACTAACGTATTAAGTAACTTTAGTTAACAATTCAGAAGTGGGATATGAACTTCAGATATGTAATAGTACTCTCTTTGAAATATTGTTGACAAAATTTTATGATTTTTTTCATTTCTCTGAGAAAAAAAGTAATACTAACATAAGCTCAGGATATATTGCTTACCAGCGTTATTAGTATTCCTATTGACAACTCAAGGGTAAGCAAAAATATTATTATACATTACCGACAGGGTATTGCAGTAGGTAATCATTAACTTACTAAATACTAACACAATTTTTTTATCTGTATATTGAAAATAGAATTAATATTTAATTGTTAATATATTCACTGTCGTTTGATATAATTTATACAAATATTGATATATACCAAGCATATGATGATGATTTTGAAAACACCGTAGGTGTTATTTTGTTTAAAACTACTTAATGTGTGCGACTAGATTTAAGCCCCTCGTCTGTCAATATGCGCATCTGTCAAACGCCATAATATGGCGTCGAGCGATAGCAAACTATTTGTAACATATATATGATATATATAACATACATATATATAACATATATATATCTGTTATGCATAATCTGATAGCTTATTTAATAATGTTTCCATTGATATATGATTTTAATATACTTACTTTAGTATGTATATATATATATATATATATATATATATATATATATATATATATATATATATACTTAGTATACTTGTTATATACCAACTTAGTACTTCAGAAAGTGCTCGACAGATGCGCCATATTGGCCAAAATGACCCTGATATTCGAGTGGCTAGTCATGCGAGTATTATGTTCATGTAAGTAATTTTTTTACGTATGATACGAATTTATATTCATAAATACTAGTGTTCAAATTTCGAATTCGAATCCTACAAATTTCGAGTCTATATATTCAGCAACCTGTTTTACGCTTTCAAAAGCACATTATTGTACAGAATAAAGTTTTCTGCTTAAATATGCATTCCTTCTGAGTACTTATTAGTTTTATTTACGCCGAATCTCACACGTGCGCAAAGTATGCTTATCCTCCTGACGACTAGGAAGCCTAAAGTTTAAGTATTTTCATGAAACTTCTATGGGTTATTATTTAAAGCATAAGTATTTAGGGAAATATAGTGAAAAAATCCATGTCCGGAAAATCTAGCTTTTCCTTATGTTCTTTATAAAGTACAATTGTAGCTAATTTAGACGTACTTCTAGTAGGACATAAGCGTTACATCTGATTTAAACCAGCTAGACTTTCGTAACATTGCGTATGAATTTAAAAAATAAAACGTAAAAAAATGTTGAAGCACAATTGTTAATAAATCTTTCAAAAACTTAACGTCTTGTTCATTTACTCCCTTAAAAAGGAGATAAAAAAATAGTATTCTTACTCTTAATATGTTTTCAACTAACACTATATTTGAGAGATCAATGTTAACAACTTAAAGTTTATACTTATCTTAATAATTGAATAATCAGCCTCATAATAAGAGATCTTAAGAGAAAAAAACAAAGCTTCTAAAAATCAACAATAATAAAATTAAACAAAATTAGAAATCATTCCTCAACTATCTCATGAAAACTTGCAAAACAGTTTCTGTTAGGCACGAAACATAGGTATAATTCACATCTTTTGCAGAAGACTGTGGTCTTTTTGTCGCAAGATTTATTTCTGCATCTTGAATGCTTTGGTCCATAATCAGGCTTCATCTTTCCTTGGATGGAACTGATTTGATCATAACTTCGCGCTTCTTATGTTTTGGTTCCAACTCTTTCAGTTGGTCTGGATTACTCTCGCTGTCACTCTCCGTGTCATTATCTTCAATCAGCTTAGTACATATTGATTTAGGGATATTGGAGGGCAGACATAACCATCGTTATTCCAAGGAAAACTTTTAGTTCTTTTATTGTTAGTCCCAGTGTTTTTCCTTTATACAATATGTTGGTCCTATTTGTGCAATCAGTAATGGTAGTCAGGATGTCGTCAGTAATATATTGTTCGTAGAATGATTGCCACTCCCAATCAGTGGAATCTACGACCAGGTAAGCTGGCTGCATTAAACTTTTGGCTTCTGGCTCAAACGCATCTGCTGACCATCAATCTAGTGACTCACTGTCATTTTCAGAGTTTCCGCGAAGTGTGATTACACGATGATTTGTCGTGAACGACCTCTGCTTGGTCGTCTGCTTTGTGCTCTTCCTCGTGACCTTGGAGCCCTGGAGTTAGTAGATAACGTAGGTGAAGGTGCAGGGTAATCTGATTCAGTAGCGTTATCTGAATCATCCGAGTCTGTAATGTCCGTATCGGAATTATTAGCACCAATTACAACAACATGACAGTCGAGTTCCGGAGGTTTGAAGGTCAGATCACAATCTGAATCATCGCCCGAATAGTCGAATTCAGATTCATTTAGTGCGTCAGCGATATTTTCATCATTCATGGCTGAAATAAAAGTGAAAACTCATAAATAATCTTAAAAGTTTTGCAATGTACTTTGTACAGTACGTGGGTAGATAGTAATGCAAAACTTTGATTTGCGACCCTTGTACTTTGCAGAGGACATAAAAATGTTTGAGGTTATAGTGTACTGAATTTTGCAAGTTTCCCATAAATGTAGGTACAAATCAAACAAATAATCTTATTTTAGGTAAAATATACAAAAATAGTGCATAATATCAAACACACATTAGAGATTAACATGGCTAAACTTACGTCTGTGCGAGCGCGCTCCTACTTCACTTGCTTTGGACGCCATTTTTAATGAAATGACAGATGTGACGGAGTGCAATATGGACGAAAGTTACTCAAAAAGAACTAACAGATGGCATTGCAACATCAAAAAAGGGTTGCCATTTCAAACATTTTTGGTTGAATTTTTAAATTTCTATGTACTACATGAAGTACGGTGGTAGTCAATACGAAGAATGTGCAGGGTTCCTACTTCAAATATAAATAAATAAATGCTAATAGCTATATAACATATTGAAATGGTTTTTAGTATTTTATGTATTGTTGTGGTCTATTTGTATTCTCCTTTTGTCTTTATTTCTATTTTAAATACATTGCATTTTCTTTTTGACGTCATTGGTATATTACATGGCGTTATTGCACACGTACATAGTAGTTTATCCGTCTCGAATAAAGCAGATCAACTTCTCTCGTGGGTTATTATTTCTGTTTCAGTTTCGAGATGAAGAAAAACAATAGTAAGGAAGGGTTAAACTCTTCTTACTTATAACAAAACGAGGATCTAAAACGCTTTCGAGGTCGACTTTGACTGCGGAAGCGTGTTCGCAACGACAGTTACGTTCAGTCCCGATTAAAGACGAAGCCGCGGCCGCAGTTGTGGCCTTAGAAACGGGCGCAGCCTTGACACCAGCCCTGACTCCAACCTATCCAACATACGACTGCCATCGCTTAATAAGCGAATAAAGCTAGTTAGCAGCTGTACTGCAGTCAGTCGCTACACCGTCACTGTAGCACAACGTCAGCGCAGCGATCACCACGAGCGTGGTAATCGCTCATCCACCCAAAATCAGAGTTGGTTCTCCGCGCAACTCGTCGTGTGATCTAATGGATGGTCAGTTCAACTGTTATCCTGACAGCCCTCGACGAAGCAAATCGCCTAGTAATACCTGCTCCAGAACCGGAATGCAAGGTAACTTCAGCGTTCATGAGTACGCAATGTCTAATTCTGACAAAAGTTTTAAGCTTTTAATGCATGCATTTAAATATTTAACGGCTTCAGATTCAGATAGGATATGTTCAACCGGATTATGGCCCAGCTAGAAAGGAGCAACCAATTACTTATGGTTGGTGAAGCGATCGACAAACTATACACTTTGCTCTCCCGAAGTTAAAAGGTGTGGTACGAAGGATTGCCACCTGTATTCTGTTCTAGTCAAAGTGGCAATCTAAATTATTTCCGCATTGCCTCATCATTATCGTCATCATTACAGCCCTTCACAAGTCCACTGCTGAACATAGGCCTCCCCAAGTAATGCCACAAAGCACATTCCTGAGCCACCTGCATCCATCGACTTCCTGCATGTCTTATCAGGTCGTCACTCCATCTAGTGGGGGTCGCCCTACACTACGCCTACCGGTACGAGTCTGCCACTCGAGGACCTTTCTTCCCCATCAGTTATCGGTTCTTCGAGCAATATGGCCGGCCCATTGCCACTTCAGCTTACTAATCCGTTGGGCTATGTCGGTCACTCTGGTTTTACTACGGATATCCTCATTTCTGAGTCTATCACGCAGAGAAACTCCGAGCATAGCCCTCTCCATAGCTCGCTGAGCGACCTTGAGCGTCCTCATACGGCCAGCAGTGAAGGACCACGTCTCTGATCCGTAAGTCATCACTGACACACACCTGACGAGAAGATGTGTCGTAATTTCCCGAACGCTGCCCAGCCGAGTTGAATCCGTCGATTGACCCTCGGTCGAAGTTGGACTTACCTAGTCGGACTATTTGTCGCAGGTAAACGTACTCGTCAACAACTTCGAGCATAGTGTTCCCAACAACTACCGGCATAAGTGAGACATGGACATTAAACATGATCTTTGTTTTGTCCATGTTCATCTTAAGACCTATCCGTTGGGAGACACCATTGAGGTCATTGAGCATAGTGCTAAGGTCCTCCAGCGATTCTGCCATAAGGACTATATCGTCGGCAAATCGAAGGTGAATGATGTACTCGCCATTGATGTTAATACCGTATCCTTTCCAGTCCAGTAGCTTGAAAACGTCTTCCAATGCAGCGGTGAAGAGTTTCGGGGATATAACATCACCCTGTCTTACACCTCTCTGCAGTTGGATAGGTTTCGATCTCTGATTCTGTACTCGGATAGCCATCGTAGCCCAACTGTACAAACACTTTACCACTTCGATATACCGACAGTCAACTTGGCACCGCTGAAGAGACTGTAGCACCGCCCAAATTTCGACGGAATCAAAGGCTTTCTCATAGTCCACATACGCCAGGCAAAGTGACAGATTGTACTCTTCGGTCTTCTGTACAATCTGCCGTAGGGATGTATGTGGTCTATGGTACTGGAACCTTTTCGGAAACCGGCTTGTTCGGGAGGTTGGAAGTCGTCGAGTCTGACATTGCCATCTGATTATAAATAATATTAGCTAAGCGTGCTAGGTTTGGGGACACAGAGGAATACAATTTATAACTTTGTTAGTGAGGCTGCGGTATGGTTTTAGAAATCAACTTATCGCTTTCCCTACGACTTTTACGACTTATACGACTTTTTGATCTGAATCTTGGTGATAGTCTAAATCAATCTGAATTAGATCGCGTTTGATGGTCCTTTTTAACAAATATATTAAATATTTTACATTCGAACTTACCAAGTTAAGAAATTGCACTTGAGCTGAGTTGTGAATCCGTCTGGACAACGACAAGCTTGTCATTTTCAGGCTGTGTAGATTTACAATAAGAGTTAGTCAAAGATTCGATAAAAATGGATTACGACCTGTTGTTTATTACTCCACATGAGCAAAATTATTCCTCTTATGGCCTAGAAACAACAATAGCATCCCTAAAAAGAAAAATCGTGTATATTTGAGAGGAATTTGTACGTAGTATTAATACGTAGAGCGAATAAGGTCCGGAACACAAACATTTTATGTCAAATTACTACAATAAATGTCTAGTTGAATTTCTAAATAACATTTGGATATTTTGTTCTGTTAAAGACCATGCCATATGAGATGCCATAAATATGCATAAGTGAAATAACGCGCCTCGTCTTGTCTCGTGTATTCGAAAGTAAAATGAACTTACATACACACTTTATATACGTATTACGGCATGGTACAAGCCTCCTCTTAGTTTTGGGTTTATTTTAGGCAGAAAATAAGTATATGCCGCGATGCCCCAATGCGTTCATAGCTGTGTATTTTTGTTCAAGAGCGTGTATTTATCAAACAAAACGAGCACCCCGCCTCGAATATTGGTGACAAGCGAGCACACAAACCACCTGGTAAGTGGATGTTGTTGATGATGTAGTGGATCAGTAATACCTATTAATTTATCCTCGATCAAGAATCAAAATGCACATTCCATGTCACCCCTGAGGACCAAGGTAGAATGCCTCATATCCAGTTAAAAGGTTTTCCAGTTTCTGCACTCTCCGTGCGAAACACAGTGGAATGAACCAGTTATTTCACGCAGGTATTCTGTGACAGTTTGGTCCATTCCCGAACAGCGTGGCTCTATTATTTACGAAGCTGCGTATAAAAATGATATGTAATGTGTAACACTGATGGGACTCGTGGTAGGCTTTGTTTTTACGTTTGAAGTTTGGTTTCACTGTGGTGTTTAAATGTATCAGTAAAGATTAAAAACAAATGTTTTTTTATTTCCATATCTTATTTATTAATTTATAAAATGAAGTTGTGTTTAACGTAGGTTTGAAGTGAATCTAACCAGCACTTATTTAGCACCATAGTTACACAATCACAATACTAACAATTTTAATTCTTGCATATATTTTGACTATGGTTGGAATTCTAATTAAAAACTGTAAATAAAAACCCGATAAATCATCTTTATTTACTGATCTTATAGATGTTTAATAGAACACACAAAATATTCTACTTATAATACTCGTACTGGTATAGATAAAGTTGATGTAGTTGAAGATGAGCCAATGATTATGAGTACAGTTTGGTTGCGCGGAAAACCATTCGCGTTTTTTATTTTTGACGGTAGGAATTTGTCGAATCATTATTCCCTTCCGAAACAATATCATTCGTACCCTCCTATCGACACATCGGGGTGGTGGGGTGGGAGGGGAAAGAAGACGATTCTAGAACATCGCGTAATCATCGGACCCGAGGATATATAAGACACGCGCGACCGACGCGCGCTCTCTTCTCCCGCCGCAGTCGTCGTTGAACTACAACCTCCTCTTCCCGCGCGCTCGTTTGGAAACACCTCACTAGTGGAAACCGCTTTGGCCTGGAAGCAGTCGAGCTCCAGGAACCCGCCTCACCTCGTGTGAGATATCGTCGCGCACCGCCTCTGTCCAGAGGAGGTTCCGGAAGTCGCCGCTATAGTGATCGACAGGAAGAAGAAACCTCGGTGAGTCAATACTCCTTAATTATACCTGCTTGCTAATAATTTAACCCGCTCCAATTTGTGTTTTTTTCCTAGTCAAGCAGGATTCCTTTCATCGATTCGACAAGTAATAGTTTAGTTTAGGGAAGAGCGAGTGCATTGTACCGCATGCTATAGTAGTCGCTTCACATAAGCATAGAAGCAATCGCATATACAGTCCACTTTAGTTAATATCTCGCGTAATAGGTTTGAGGTTTGACCGGGGAACTAGATTTTCGGCAGCCTTAAACACGTGGCTCCACCATTTTATGGTCACTTCGGCAGGATCTGGATTGGTGTTTAGTGGTTATCCAACCATTTTCTGGTCGAATTATTAAATTAATTGTTTAGATAACGCACTCTAACTTATGGAATAGACTTAAATAGTGTTCGTTTAAATTAAAATTTTGATTTGTTACTCGCAAACAGAATTATTCATTTAATAGCGCTCGTATTTGGTTAAATTTAAAGCTTATTAAATAATTGAAACGGCGTGATAGCAACCGTTTGATACGCTTACCCCACAATTTTATAAAATTATTAGGTTTAGCAAACGACGCGTAGCCTTGACTGCATCGGGCGCTCGATCTGATTACGTAATACAGCACGCCGAGTATTCATCCTACGTCGTTTATGCGTGTGAGATTAATTGTGATTAATATAACTTTATTATAATAATTTAAAATGGCAGTTAGTGGAAGTGAAATCAAAATTAAAACGCTTTATGCCAAGAGGGACATACTCTTTTCGCGTGTGCAAAATATAAGTGATTATATAAAGAACATTCATATAGAGGCAGTACGGGAGGCCTTTTTAAATGAAATCGAAACGATTGATAATTTGCGGACGGATTACGAAAGAATATTAGACCAAATTAATCATTCGGAACTACAAACCGACCCGAAATACATAGTGAACTACCAACCGCTGCTGGCATTCGAAGATATGTTGTGTCGCGTGAAGAGAACCGCAAAATTGCTACAATCTCAAGGTGAAGCGAAGCCTGAAATGCAGGTACGCCCTCGTGACTCAATTAGGTTACCGCCAATAGATATTCCGGTATTCAATGGTGATATTAAGACGTGGCCCTTCTTCTTCAGTAGTTTTCAAAACAATATACACAACAACCCATCGTTATCGGACGCTGAAAAATTATATTACTTAATTAGCAAACTTAGTGGCAGAGCACAGTCGATCTGCTCGGGTTTTACACCTACAGCAAACAATTACGTATTAATATTTGAAACGCTTAAAACTAAATATGAAGATAGGAGAATGTTAGCTTCCGAATATTTGAACCAGATATTCGATCTTAAACCTATATCATCCGCGAACATCAACGGCTTAGAGCAGTTTCTCGATAAATTTGTGGCATCGGTGGCTGCACTTAAGAATTTGAAGTTTAATGACCTCATGGACGTGGTGTTTCTCCATATAGCATTGAAGAAACTAGACTCCGACACCGTGCGTGCGTTTGAAATGGAGCATCGTAGCTCGGAGATGCCTTCCTTTCATTCATTAGCATCGTTCGTGCGAGATCAAATAAAGGTGATGCAGCGCTCACCGAACGTTAAACAGGAGATTAAAAGGTGCGTCGACCGTAGACAGACTCAATCATCTAAAATAGCAGGGTCGTTAACTTACGTAACCGCTACGCCGACATCACTCCAGCATACTTGTATAGTATGTAAAGATAAACACGGTAACTTATATAACTGTGCGACTTTTCGTAAATATTCACCAAGCGAACGTTATAAGTTAGTAAAGACAAACAACCTATGTTTGAACTGCTTAAGCGATAAGCATTTAGTTGCAAAATGCAATTCGAGTTCCGTATGTAGCAAGTGCGCCAGGAAACATCACACGCTATTACATTTTGAAAATAGCAACATAGCGGCGTCAAGTGCAAGGCGAATAAGGAATTCACCCCTACTAAGGTCAACGATTCTAGCGGTCGACCTGATGATGTCGCTCTGTGCTCATTGGCAAATATGGGAGCACAACCTCCTTCAACCGTGTTACTGGGTACGGCGCGTATTTTGGTTAGGGATTCGCGTGGAAACAAACAAAGTGTCCGTGCACTGCTGGACAGCGGAGCCCAAAATAGCTTTATAACACGACAATGTTGTCAGCGCTTAGGCTTAGTAATAAATAGGTCACTTTCATGTCCTGTAGTTAAAGGCATCGGAGGTACTAGTAAAGCGACACAGGGATATATAAATTTAAAATTTTATTCTCGGATAGATCGTAACGTTAACTTTGATATAAATGCACTAGTAGTAGATAGGGTCACTGAACGGTTGCCAACCGTTTCGGTTGACACCTCGGCAATGATTGAATTTAAAAAATTTGACTCTAGCAGACGACACTTACGCCGTTCCTGGAAACATAGACATGCTCATTGGGGCATCGCTTTTCCCTCATCTTTTGTTAAACAATAAGGTCAGGGGCAACTCCTCGCATACCGCGCCTTACGCACTGGAAACCGTATTGGGCTATGTGATCCTTGGCTCCGCCCCCATCCTAGATAGTATTTCGGCAGCCTCTTATTGTGGTATGGCTGTCGAACCGCTCGAGTCGTTAGTCCGCAAATTTTGGGAGATGGAGGAGGTGAACGTCCCACCCATAGCTAGTTCAGCTGACAGGATATGCGAGGAAATTTACGTCCGCACGACCGTTCGTGATCGCGACGGTAGATATAGTGTAGCGCTACCCTTTAAGGGAGATGTTTTATCTCTCGGCGATTCGCGTCAAATGGCGGAAAAACGTTTCTACAGCTTGGAGCGTAGGATGCTCGCTTCGCCCCAGTTAAAGGGAAGCTTACGACGGCGTCATTAACGAATATATAAGAGAAGGTTACATATCACTTGTGGCTTCGAAATTAGATAACTACGAAGACACACCGTCGTATTTTATACCACACCACGGAGTCATTAGAGAGGACAAACTTACATCTAAATTACGTGTAGTGCTCGACGCTAGTGCTAAAACTAGCACTCACCTGTCGCTTAACGATATCCTCTATAGTGGGCAAAATTTACAGGGCAGCTTATTCGATATAATAGTCAATTTTCGTTTGTTTAGTATAGCACTATCCGCCGATATTCGCCAAATGTTTCTTTGCATAGGGGTCCGTGAATGCGACCGTAGATTCCAGCGCATTTTATATCGTTTCAACCCAAAGGAACCTCTAATGGTGTTTGAATTTAACCGCGTTTGTTTTGGTTTAAAGTCGAGCCCATTTCATGCGTTACGCACGGTGAGACAGCTCGCTCACGATGAAGGTCCCTCTTATCCTAAAGCTAAGAGGGCAATTGAGAGCGGATTTATATGGATGATTTTGTGTATTCGGTCGATAGCGTGGAGGAGGCCACCCTAACCACCGCCGAGGTTATAAGGCTCATGAAATCGGGTCAATTCGATCTTGTGAAGTGGACTAGTAATTCGCGTCCGGTTTTAGATACAATCCCACTATCACACCGTCTTTCGGCGATAAAGGAATTCGACGATTCCGATACACACAAGGTGCTCGGTCTGTGTTGGTCACCAGAGTCCGACGTGTTTAGCCTTAAGGTAAATCCGCCCGTAGAGAAATGCACAAAGCGCACAATACTGTCATGCGTTGCTAGATTATGGGACGTCATGGGTTTCGTAGCTCCGGTGGTATTATACGCTAAGCTTTTGATTAAACAACTTTGGTTATTTGAATGCGATTGGGATGACTCGCCGCCTGACAGCATTGTTCGATTGTGGCAGCGCTTTAGAGAGGAACTTCCTTTACTAAGAGAAATTAAAATACCGCGTCATATAAATGTCGATAGAAATAGCAGCATAACGGTTGTTGGATTTGCAGACGCCAGCGAGAAGGCTTACGGGGGGCGTTGTATATTTCCATGTCCAGAATAATGGTAGAAATTCGATTAGCCTCATTAGTTCTAAGTCGAGAGTCTCCCCCCGTAAGGTTGTCTCTCTGGCGCGCTTAGAGCTTTTGCGCAATATTAGTACTCACCAAGCTTATTACCACAGTTATCGGCGCATGTAGGGATAGAGTTCACATTGAAAGAATATTTGCCTTTTCCGACTCCACCGTCGCCTTATGTTGGGTTCATTCTTCACCCCACCGTTGGGATACGTTTGTCGCGAACCGAGTGGCCAAGATCCAAGACGAGTTAGAAACGCGGAACTTTTATCACGTGTCCGGTAAGGAAAACCCTGCCGATTGTCTATCCCGGGGACTCACCCCGATGCAAATAATGGACCACCCGCTTTGGTTCCATGGACCTTCTTGGGTTCACTTGGATCCCTCACAATGGCCAATAACCGATTTCGAACCTTCGTCAGTGTCACAACCGCCGGAAGAGAAGAGACACGCTCTAGTGGCGAACGTTTCGAGCGAGGTTTCTCCAATCATTGCTCTGGCGAACCGCTTGTCCTCTTGGTCGAAATTATTGCGTAGCGTAATTTACGTTTGTCGATTCGCGAAGCTTTTACCGCGACGTTCGTATGTCTTAGCATCCGATTACAACTATGCCGAGTCGCTAGTATTACGTGAACTTCAACGTGCACACTTCTCTGAAGAAATTACAAGATTACAATCGAATAGAGCTTGTAGTCGCGCCTTTCAACGCCTTAAGCCATTTTTACAGGATGGGATTGTAAGGGTAGGTGGACGCTTGTCCAACTCGCAGTTGAGTTTCGACCAACGGCACCCTATAGTTTTACCGCGTAAAGACCATATCATGAACTTATTAGTCGATTATCATCATAAATTGAACTCGCACGCTGGCCCCGATTTATTGATGTCGATCTTGCGTCAGAATTATTGGATTCTTTCTGCACGTAGTTTAATACGCAATCGGGTGCACAGATGTATAGCTTGCTTTCGGGCACGCCCCAAGCCGTCATTTCCGGAAATGGCGGAACTTAGATCTTGTAGAGTGATACAATCGGTAAAGCCCTTCACGCACACCGGGTCTGATTTTGCTGGTCCGTTTAAGGTCACGCTCACTCGCGGGCGTGGTATAAGATCCACAAAGGCTTACGTCTGCATTTTCGTATGTCTAACTACTCGAGCAGTGCATATAGAACTCGTTGGTGATCTAAGCACAGCAGGCTTTATGGGTGCATTTAAAAGATTTCTATCGCGCAGAGGCCCTGTAAGTAGATTATATTCGGATAACGGTACGAACTACGTCGGTGCAAAACGTATTCTATCGGAACTACATGAGCTCTTAGCTAGCAAGTATTATAATTCGGAGTTCGCTCACATTCTAGCCGAGAACCGCATTGAATGGTCTCTGAACGTCCCAGCCGCGAGTCATTTTGGGGGCAATTGGGAGACTAATATTAAAAGTCTAAAGAGCCACTTATACCGAGTAATAGGAGATCAAATTTTGTCCTTCGAAGAGCTAAGTACGGTGCTCGCTCAAATTGAATGCGTAATGAATAGCCGCCCACTTTGTCGGACGTTATCTAGTGACCCCTCGGAACCGCTGGCTCTAACTCCAGCACATTTTTTGACTTTAACGCCTCTAAGGTATCTGCCCGCCGCGGATATGGATGAGAACAGACTTAACATTTCCACACGCCACAAATTATTAGATCGGTTAGTGCAATCGTTTTGGAAACGATGGAGGATGGAATACTTGCATACTTTGCAGTCTCGGCAAAAATGGAACACAGCGACAGAGCCTTTAGCTGTAGGAACCGTAGTTGTGCTCACTAAGGAGAATACGCCGCCTCTCCACTGGCCGTTAGGAATCGTCGAGGAGGTCTTTCCCGGTTCCGACGGAGTAATTAGGATAGCTCGCGTTAAGACCACGGTTGGGTCTTACCTACGTCCGGTTATCCGTTTGTGCCCCTTGCCTCTTCCATAATTTAAATTAGCTTTTTTGACTGAAATTGTAGTTTAATTTAGGTAATCTTAGCGTTAGTTAGTTATTTGTTAGTCGATCTTAGCTCTAGTTGTTTAGTTATTTTTTTTGAAGGAAATCCTTCAAGGGCGGGGGGAGATGGTTGCGCGGAAAACCATTCGCGTTTTTTATTTTTGACGGTAGGAATTTGTCGAATCATTATTCCCTTCCGAAACAATATCATTCGTACCCTCCTATCGACACATCGGGGTGGTGGGGTGGGAGGGGAAAGAAGACGATTCTAGAACATCGCGTAATCATCGGACCCGAGGATATATAAGACACGCGCGACCGACGCGCGCTCTCTTCTCCCGCCGCAGTCGTCGTTGAACTACAACCTCCTCTTCCCGCGCGCTCGTTTGGAAACACCTCACTAGTGGAAACCGCTTTGGCCTGGAAGCAGTCGAGCTCCAGGAACCCGCCTCACCTCGTGTGAGATATCGTCGCGCACCGCCTCTGTCCAGAGGAGGTTCCGGAAGTCGCCGCTATAGTGATCGACAGGAAGAAGAAACCTCGGTGAGTCAATACTCCTTAATTATACCTGCTTGCTAATAATTTAACCCGCTCCAATTTGTGTTTTTTTCCTAGTCAAGCAGGATTCCTTTCATCGATTCGACAAGTAATAGTTTAGTTTAGGGAAGAGCGAGTGCATTGTACCGCATGCTATAGTAGTCGCTTCACATAAGCATAGAAGCAATCGCATATACAGTCCACTTTAGTTAATATCTCGCGTAATAGGTTTGAGGTTTGACCGGGGAACTAGATTTTCGGCAGCCTTAAACACGTGGCTCCACCACAGTTAACTGACGAGTATGTGTGTGTTTATTTTTATGTAGGATTTGAAAAAAGTGAGAGAGGTGTGTCAGGATCTTGTCATATAGAATTACTTAATCTTTGCCTATGCCTTTTGTTAACTGACATGAGAGTTTATGTTTGTGAGTGTGCAGTACTGGTGTTCAAACTCTCGACTAACAACTATTGTTTTTTTTTTAAATAGGAGCACTTGATTTTACCGCCTAGTGAAGAGATGTAAGAATATCTACCACTCCGCATCGTTCTGTAAGTGTCGTAAGAGGTGGCAGAGAAAAAAAATCAGGAGATGGGCAACAGCATTTTTCTAAATACAGCTAAAATAACAACTGCATTTGCCAGCCAGTTTGTCAAACTTGGCAAGTACGAAAAATATCCCCTCTGTAAAATACCAATAACTGATCGAAAGAAGCGTAAATTTTATATTTAAGCTTAGATAACGTTTACATAAAGTGTCTTCCGTGAAAAAAATTGAGAGCCTATCAAAAGACGAAATAAAATAGATTGAAATACCTTTCAACTTTATTTTGGAGCAATTAGAACTTGGTCCGTCTTAAAATAACATTGATAATGAACTTGGATATACATTTTAAAAGTGAATTTAAATGTATAAATTATAAATAATATAAGGTATGCTATATAATTTTACAAAAACATAAACAATGTAAGTTAACAAAGTAGTACCTATTTAAATTTATTCGATATTTTAATAATAATTTATTTGACTAATATAATAAACTCCGATATATATTTGACTCACTAGATGACTTTACTTAGCCTTTATCACAACTGGGCACTAATCGGGTTTAAAAATAGCAAAGAACAGAGATTACTCGATATCCAGTATATCCAGTGACTGATCCGTTAGTAATTTACTTACATGATTGAATTATGCAATACGTATGGGAAATTTCCTAAATTAAATTTACAATAATAATGTAATTGTACTCTCTACAGTCAAATCAATATAGAGATAGAGATAAAATTATTTTACTGTAATAAAACAGTAACAAATTTCAAATAATATCATTCTTATTTACTTTTTGATGTAAGGAAAATGAATAAATCTATGACTCTCATCTATTAGGATTTTAGTTACAAAACATGATCACACAAAGCCTTTTCTGTTAATAGCGAAGTATAAAACAGTACGTAAACATGAACGATAAAAACGTTTGAGTGCATGACTTCATCAACTTTCAAGTACGACTTTATTCATCGATAAGAGTGCAATTGGAAAGATGGGATCGAAATAGAGCTTGAAATTTCCTTCTCCTTAAGTTTTCGTGTTTTAAAATACTGAGAAACTTAAGTAAATTTTCCGCGATTTTAAAATATTATAAAACCATCATGAAAAATAAAACAGCATCTTATCTACCGGTTCACAAAGTTGAAAAATTTCCAACCAATTGGTGGTATCGGTATTTAGTGGTAGCAAAACACAACAAAATAATAATTCCGGCAATAAACAATTTCCGCTAATAAATGATTCAACTTAAAAAGATTTTATTCAATTGTTTCCGTATTTTTGACAAACATCGTGGAATATATAAAAATAATAAAAAAGAACATAATACTTTTTATATATTATATTATGTACAGTTTGTATAGGACTTCTGTTCTGTGCAGAACATGAAACAAAAATTGCGAGACATTTCATCAGTTGTACAATTACTTACAAACCTCACCTAAGAATCACACCACATTTATACTATCCGTTTTATTACATCTGTGCTTAATAGAGAGGCCTCGTATATTTCCTGGGACATTTTTGTAAATGCTTATATTATGTTGCCAAAGTAAATAATTATATCTTTAAAGTTTTCTCAGGAATAAATTTTCAGTTTTAGGTTACAAATGGCTTATGGCAGGAAGGAAGTTAGGTGTCCTTAATAAGGAGCGGTACTACATGCCGGGACAGCACCTTACGTTTGGTCGTACATTCCTGCTACCTCATACGAGCTGGTGATACAAAATGTCATAATCGTAGCCAAGCCAGCCTCTCGGTATTATTGCAATCTGACCATGTAAAAGTACAAAAAATTATTAGCATAATTTGCTAGCGCTTGTCTTTCTGTCCGATTACAATCAGAGTGTCTTCAAGGCAACATTGAATAGGCTTTTGTTACGGGCTGCGTCACCACTTACCACCAGGTGGGATTGTGGTGAAGAACTTAATTAAAATTCAAAAAAGAATAAATTCAAATAAAGAACAACCGGCAGTAATCTTATCTATATTCATCCAGAAAACTTAGAGATTTTTTTATGAAATCTAGAAATTGATTAAAGAAAACATCTGTGATTATTATCTTAAAACTAAATGCCGCCACATTAAAGAGTAAAATCCAGCAAAGCTGGGGTGGGTTACGGGCCTTTTATAAGTAAAAAGCGGCACATTATTTATTTTCGAAATCTTAGGTTTACAAGGCACTTCCTTATTACGTACTTATAGGATAAGGCCCGGTTTTCATTTTGAGAAGTGACAAGTGAAAGATGACAAGTGCTTAGTTCGTGTGAACAGGAAGTGACTAGTGATAAGTGAGAATAGAATACAGTTGCACTTGCCACTCACACTTGTTACTTTTCAAAATGTTAACTGGGCTTGAATCTAGAGAAGATGAGACACGGGAAATCGATTTTTCAACTCGTGAAATAAAACTTAAACGTCACAAAATCCGGTATAATTATTATCACTTCCTGTTTTCAGTCAGTCTTTAACAATACATTTACCGTTACAGCCTATCAAATGTCTACTACTGAACATGGGCTTTCTCCATAAATTGCCTCACTTATATTTGCCATAGATGCAATAAGTGGCATCTCACTTGGCTACTACAATTTTAGTTATATTAGGAAGAAACTACTGCCCATCTTCCGTTTCGCTTATCTCTATCGCCTCTTACGACACCCAAGGTTTCTGTGTGGCATTTGGATCAATGGATCTCCAACGCCATAACCATGCATTCATTCCACTACATTACCAAACCGTAGAAATAATGGGTGAAAAACGAGCACATAGTCCACCAGACGGAAATGGATTATGTGACCTAAAAACATCTACATCATTATAATCATCATTACAACCCTTCACAAGTCCACTGCTGAATAGGCCCAAGGTATGTCATAAGGCATGGTACTGAGCCACCTGCATCCATTGACTTCCTGCATGTCTTACCAGGTCGTCACTCCATCTAGAGGGGGTCGCCGTACACTACGCCTACCGGTACGAGGCTGCCACTCGAAAACCTTTCTTCCCCATCGGTTATCGGTTCTTCGAGCTATATGACCGGCCCATTGCCACTTCAGCTTACTAATCCGTTGGGCTATGTCGGTCACTCTGGTTTTACTGAGGATATCCTCATTTCTGAGTCTATCATGCAGAGAAACTCCGAGCATAGCCCTCTCCATAGCTCGCTGAGCGACCTTGAGCGTCCTCATACGGCCAGCAGTGAAGGACCACGTCTCAGATCCGTAAGTCATCACTGGCAACACGCACTGGTTGTACAATCTAGTTTTTAGAGATTGAGGTATACCTGACGAGAAGATATGTCGTAATTTCCCGAACGCTGCCCAGCCGAGTGGAATCCGTCGATTGACCTCTCGGTCGAAGTTGGACTTACCTAGTCGGACTATTTGTCCCAGGTAAACGTATACTCGTCAACAACTTCGAGCATAGTGCTCCCAACAACTACCGGCATAGGTGTGACATGGACATTAAACATGATCTTTGTTTTGTCCATGTTCATCTTAAGACCTATCCGTTGGGAGGCACTATTGAGGTCATTGAGCATAGTGCTTAACTCCTCCAGCGATTCTGCCATAAGGACTATATCGTCGGCAAATCGAAGGTGAGTGATGTACTCGCCATTGATGTTAATACCGTATCCTTTCCAGTCCAGTAGCTTGAAAACGTCTTCCAATGCAGCGGTGAAGAGTTTCGGGGATATAACGTCACCCTGTATTACATCTCTCTGCAGTTGGATAGGTTTCGAGCTCTGGTTCTGTACTCGGATAGTCATCGTAGCCCTACTGTACAAACACTTCCACACTTCGATATACCGACCGTCATCTTGGCACCACTGAAACGACTGTAGCACCAAATTTCGACGGAATCAAAGGCTTTCTCATAGTCCACATACGCCAGGCGAAGTGGTAGAATGTACTCTTCGGACTTCTGTACAATTTGCCGAAGGGTATGTATGTGGTCTATGGTACTAAAGCCTTTTCGGTAACCGGCTTGTTCGGGAGGCTGGAAGTCGTCGAGGCTGCGTGCGAGACGATTCGTAATGACTCTCGAAAACAGGACGTAGACGTGGCTTAGAAGTGATATCGGTCTGTAGTTCTTCAAGAGGGTGTTGTCACCTTTCTTGAAGAACAAGACCACCGCACTTCTGCTTCACGCCTCCGGAGTAGTGCCACCATAGAGGACGGAATTAAAGAGCCTCTGAAGGATTTCAAGTTCCGGTTTTCCACCCGCTTTCAGAAGCTCCGCTGTAATTCCATCCTCGCCCGGGTACTTGCCTTTTTGCTAACATGTTCTGCCGTTTTTCCTAAACATTGCAAAGCAATTCGCATCTATGTCAAATTTAAATACTCTACGTTGAAGAATCTCAGGAAAAAAACCATTTGACATAAGAGATCAGGCAACAAGACTTTAGTTGGTCCTCATTGGGTCCATACTCATGTACATTGGGTACAACTGATTAACGGATTTTTTAGTGTTAAAACAAACTTAAAACTATAAAATTGTAAATAATGACTTTAGAAATAATTAATTTTAATATAATTTATTTTCCTTTTTTGAAGTCGAATTTTATTTAAAAAATTATATCATGATTAAGTTATTATTATAATCAATTCTCAATCAGCGAAGATATGCCATACCATAAGTTCATCAGTAAAGTCGTTGACATGTACATTCGCGCATATTGAACTTAGGCCTCCCCCAAGGTATGCAACAAACCACAGTCCTGAGCCACCTCCATCTAACGTTATTGTTTATCCACCTGCTAAACGAGACACAATAATATTATACACAAGGATATTAATTAGTTACGATACATTTTTATCTACCACATTTTTACCACGTTTTAATCAAGTCACTTTCTTGTTTGTATGTCGTTCCGGGAGAAATTTAGTCAGTGTTTTTAACAAATTTTCCCATGCGCTGAAAATTTTAAAATTTTATATTATTAGCTTAAATCCAAATGAAAATGCAAGAATAAGACAAAAAACGTGGTATCATGGTATGTTAACTTTATTATTTTTAATGACTTGTGGTTTTGAGATTTGCTCATATATTAAAATCTCACGTAGAACAGGTAAGAAGAAGTTTGTAAATTATAGGACAGTTTTGAATAGATGGTGAAAGGAATATAAATACTTTGTATGTTTAAAACAATAATAAATACAATAAGTATATTTTGATAGATGTATAGATGAAAGACGAGCAAATATTTCATTTTATAGTAAATGAACCGTGTGAATGGTTCACAAGGGTTTTCCGGTTTTCGTCACTCGCCATACAATACGCGGAACTATTATTTTTTTAAATTTCTCGGGCACAATCTGAGAGCATGATTATTCTCCAATCTTCCATCTTACCTTCATTCAATTTGTTTTGTAATTCACGCACATTGTGCGTGGATTGCGAAAGGATTTTTTTTTTCATTGGCCAATAATTTTGAGTACACTTTCTTTTCAATACGAAATTCTTTAGATCAGATCAAAAACAACGAAATAAATTTCGCGTGTATCCTCTTTTTGAGAAGATAAAAGGATTTCATTAATATAAATTCAAACACCTAACGTTCAAAATAATGAAAAAAATGGCTTTACTTTATTTATTGTCTATTATTATAATACATTAAAAAACCGGAATCCTAAAAGAATTTTATACTAAGCGTTGAACGCATTGACTCTATGACAAGAAATCTAACAGAGGTCAAACCTTAATTCCGCGAACAACCTTCGGGCTGCTTAATTTTGCTACTATTGTATACCACGTATGTCAGAGGCAAGGCTGGCGAAATTAAATAAAGAAATTGAATGAAATGCTTATGTTAATATAGATTTACAATTTAATATAAGGTGCGGTACTGTAGGTAGGTGTTAGGACTCCCTTTCTGATTAGAAACGCAAAAAATACATTATATAAATAATTAATAGCAAAACGCAATAATATGATAAGAATTAAATAAAAAAACATTTATCTGTAATTTTTCTTAGTTTATTTTCTTGAGTAAATTTGTAAAATGTTAGAATATTGTAAACTTATTTCGAAGCAATTTCTACATAATAGCAACTTTCCTCCCTTGGGTTTATATTTGTTATTTTGCAACTTCTCTCCAATGATTAATTAGAGTTGATACATCGTGCAATGAAAAGAAACTACTGTCATTCTATAGTCAAAAAGTACTTTTTTATACAATAAATGTGATAAACGAGCACACAGTCCACCAGTTGGAAAGCGGTGCTGTATCCCATTGACTTTTACAATTATCCTCGATTAAGAATAAAAATGAAGATGCATTGTCAACCCTAAGAACTAAGACAGAATACATCGTTTACAGAAAAAAGGGTCTTCGGTTCTCTACACTCGTCATACAAAACACAGTAGCATTAAGCTGCTATTTTATGCTGGTATTCTGAAAGAGTGTGGTCGGATCTGATCGAATTTTCGAGTAGTTTTAGGCATAAAATATTTTTCTGTCCTACTCTACGATACTATTTGATAGGCTTAGTGTTATGTGGTGCAATACATTAGAATTTTACTATTTGCGTTCACTTAGATCTGTATATTTTAATTTAAAGTAAAATATTTTGAAAATATTTTTTTATTTTAGTAACTAGTTTATATTTCAAAGCTATAATCTACCCAGTGTTTTATTACTTGTTGGTACGTCCTAATAAGCGCTCGATAGCGTCATTAACCTCGTAGCAGGTAGATTGTAGCGACTACCTTCCGCTACACCGCAGCCGGTAGTTAAGTAAACGATTTACAAGACCAATGTGACTTGTGTTACTTTTTAATTATTCATTTGTAATAAATTGAGTGTATATAGGGTAAAGAATAGAATGATTTTACTCATTATAGATTATTGTATAATACTTATTGAATATCGATTTATCATTTAGCACTGGTTCGAATTAGGAAGCAATCCAGCCGTATTATTTATTAACATAAAATTTTACAATAACGATATATGCACAATTATTTGTGTGAATTACAATAGTATCAATATGGTAGCGATTTCATTCACAAGGATTATTTTCATATATATTTTCCTTAAATTTATAATAACCATTTTTATACAGTTTTTAAACTTGTGACAAATATTAGATATTTTCAGGGATTTAGTTAAAAAACGTCGACGTTGCCCCTTTATGAATAAGTAATTTAGGTAGTCTATATTGTATGTCTATAATTATATTGTCTGTACTGGCGTTATAAGCTTGTGCTTGTTCATGGTATATAAAGTACGAGTACTCGTATTAATGTTTGTTCTTGACAAACCTATTTATCTTTTTATGTTTTTTCTGTTTTAAATTTTCTCTAAGAGGCTTTGCAATTTAAGTTTCCTTACTCTACCCTCTACCCTCTACGCCATTGTTCTTACGGCCCTCTTTTGGAAAAACAGTGGATTATTTGTAATTGTTTTTTTTTAGTTTTATTGATATTAGTAATACATTTATTTCGGTCAACACAAATTATATTTTTATTGCTGGTTATAAGTAACAATGTACGTTTTATACATAGTAGAGACATGATGCAGTTATATTCGTAGTATAGTTGTAGCATGAATGGATCGGCTCGACCGGGGAAGGACCACGCTCTCACGGAATACCAGCGTCAAATAGTAGCTTAATGATGCTGTGTTTCGTATGGTGAGTGTAGTGAACCGGAGATCCTTTTTACTGGAAACGAGGCATTCCATCTTAGTCCTTACGGGCGACAACGTTTCTGCATTTTTATTCGTAATCGAGGATAGATGTAGATGTCTATAGGCCACAGCAACCACTCACTATCAGGTGGACTGTGTGCTCGTTTTTCACCCTCTCCTATATAAAAATAAAACAACCGCGCTCACAGTTCATCTCATGGTAAATGGATACCGTGGCTGATATATTAACAGACCACTGCATAATATGCATATGTTCAAATATTTCTTTACTAAAAATGTTTGTTCATTATCTGGCAGGGGGTCTACATCTAGTTTATGAAGATAAGACACCTACATGACAGACAGATTTTGTATGAGGCCAACGTATATAAAAATAAATAAGATATTCCACACACTTGACGCTGCTATCCGTCGTTAGCTTGGGTATACCTAATTCAAGAGATGTTAAACTTTATCCGAAAAATCCACAAGATTTTCCTAGAATTTCCCTGAGTGGCCTCTTATGACACTCAAAGGAAAAGCACAGGTAATGGGTACTCTTATGCCAACCCCACTCGCCAGGCGTTAAATGTAACTTTTATTACGTTTCCATGATTTATGTAATCGTTACCTACGGTTAACTGGAAGACGTTAATTAAAAAAATATTTTTATATTTTCAGATACATGTGACTATTTTAAATTAAATGAATGAATGTTACCGAATGTTAACGTTACTGTTCATCATCATCCTGTGAGTGTCATAAGAAGCGACAGGAGTAAACGAATCAGGAGATTCATTCGCACCAGCGTATTCCTAATAACGGCTAAAATAAAAAATTATAACTTTAGTTGCCAATCCGCTTGCCAAGCGTGGCAACTATGGCAAGTATCTCCTTTGACGCTTACGGTAACGGTAACGGAATAAATTTTAATTTTTAAGCAAATATTCATGTCTTCTTAAAGTTAAAATGAACCATTATCAAGTAATTTAGAAGGAAAATGAACCTAAAATTTAATGAAAATTTATTCAAAATGGAAAGGATTTTAGGAAAATACTCTTCATTTAGTGTATTTTAGAATATCAGTTATCTCGGTAACGATGCTATAATACGTACTACTATATAATTCTGTCACCTATAAAAAATAGCAATCTCTTATTACGCCAGCATTTTTTTTCATTGATATCTCTAATATTTTCTGTATACTACTAAATTTGAATATTAGTGTGTACTTTATATTTCTTTAAAATAAAGTTTGTAAAAAAAAGACTACGATAATATTAAGAAATTTATGGATGATAATAACTCCCGTAAATGAGGGGATCGCTACCAAGCTATTTCTTTTTTCCTGCTCTGGTCGACCTATTTATACTGAATCCATAATGCGCTTATAGCGTGGGTCTGCAAGTTACAAAACCAAACCTAAAGCAGGAAATTCTTCGATGGATAAATATTGTCATTTATATTTTAATAGATATATACGAAATACTCTAATTATACAGAATGGTCAAGAAAAAACAGCATTATTATTGTAAAAGCGTCGGCTCATCACTCGCCAAACCAGCGTGCTAAATATGGGCATATCTTTAAATCTTTCTACTGCTAGTCTTAGCCCTCCGAACGCATTGGATGTAAAAGTATAGCCTCCTCCCTCTCTTTACTTAGGAAGCGATTTACATAAATCCCAAAGATGGTCGCTAGGAGATAGGGTTCATTAAATGTTATTCAGCTGCCATTAGGCGTACAAGTCAAAAAGCATCGTATATTATGTGAAAAAAACTTTATGTACTATTTAAAATGAATCTCTACCAAGCAATAAAAATAACACAAACTTTGGACACAACAATATCTAGTTAAAAATAGTAAACTTAGTATGTAAGCAAAATAATTGACGTTTTCATACACCAGTGCTTAGCTACAGTCCTACCTAATCTATTGCACTTTATGGTAATTTCCAATGTAGTAGATTGTCATCCCAGTTAGCTCTTTTTTTGACATCAGGACGTCGGATAACTCCGTGCTCAGCACTCGAAAAGTCCGGAATTCAAAACAAATATTGCTCGTGGAACCTCTTTGGCAATGACTCCCACGCTCATCGCACGCTCTCTAAAGCCACCACCGACGAGAAGCTTTCTTATGAAGGAGGCCTATAAAGCGGTAGAAGCAAATGGTTAAGTATCACGCGAGGAGATTGATGATTTGACCAACGTTTGGTTGTATGACGTCTGTAACAATTAAATGGTTTTGGTATTTTAAGTGCAGTACTAATAGTAAAAATACGTTATAAATTATGGAGTATAAATCTTCAGAAGTATGATTAGTTATAATAAATTTCACACGAAGTGAATTGATCTCTTTTTAACAATTCTTTGACAATACGCTTGTAAACTTTAATTTTTTCATGTTTTTATTGCAAAGAAGCCGCGACATTGTTTGTCAAAGGCCGAAGGTATTCAGGGTATAAGCTTTTTTAAAATTTCATAGTAAGCGAAAAAGGTGAATACCCACAATAATATTTTTTTTTGCATTTTTAATCTAACTGTGTAGTTATTTTATTATAGAGAATCTTCTAACCCATATGATGATCTGGATGGTATCAAAACTGACACAAGTGATGGACAGCAGCATCTTACGAAGTCAAACTAATAAAAACAGCAGTTGACAACCCAAGTGTTGAAACTATGGCAAATATCCCCCTATAAAAAAATTTATAGGCCTCTGCCTAACTAACACTGGGAAGTATAAAGGCCACTATTATTCTTTATACGAGCTGAAAATTTTGGGAATCAAGGAAGTGACACAACACTACTATTTAAAAATGTATTTATTGCTTTTCAAAGTATTCTCCGCGAAATTTGACACATTTTTCCATACGATGGAACCAATGATTAACCTGTAAAGTGGAACAAGCTACACATGCGTATCAGACATATACACCTTTCCACTCGCTCGATCAAGATACACATGTGTACCACAAGTACTACCCTTTGAAAATGAATTTTTTTAATTAAAACAAAACCAAAGACACTATGCAATAGATAATAGTATCAAAGACAAAGATATGCTCTTTTATTTTAAACCATAACCTGGCAATGTTTCTTAGAAAAAAAAAAAAGAAATCACTCTGAACTTTCGGCGTTCCACGTGTCGCTTTTATGAAGGTGCTTCGTCTTTTTTATAGAATTTTATATTTGTGTCTGGACTAAAAACGAAAGCATTATACTTTTTTATATTCCTTGTAATATAGTAAACACGTAGATATATAATTTGTGGTATAAAAAAGTGAAAAGTAAATTACCAAAAGTACTTCGAAATACGAAACGCCCATTTTGGCGGTTTGGTCATAAATGTGTTATTTTTCCAATTCTCATTTATTTTTAGTGTAAAATGTAAGTAAAAATAATTTTCTTACATATTTCAAATAACTTGGCGTTGTATTTATTTCAAATTCACACAAAAATATTTTTGAAATATTGTTCGAAATGTCATACAGATAAATATTATTATTATTTATTTTTTTTAATTTTTTTAATATTTTAATATTTTGGTAAGAGTAACGAATAGAAACACATAAAACATAAAAATATACATATTTCCAAACATTTTCGTATAAATTTCTTCAAAAACAAAAGTGTAGAATTCAAATTAGTAGTAATTTTGGCACTAAAAGTGAAGTATATACTACTACTTATGCTATAAAGGGTAATTTATGAATTTTATTATAATTTCTAGCAACCAAAATAATTTTATTCAATAGTTTATACATTCAACAAGAATTCCTGTAAGTTTTATCCATAAATATTGTCTCAAAGTGAAAATATAGCAAAATTTGCAATATAGCAAAAAAATTTGCTAATTTGCAAATTTTCCCGCCATTACGGTCGCGAGCGAACGGGAGTGTTATTTTACGCGTGGCCTCGCGAGCTAACAGGAAGCAACCATTCCATTAGAAAGTTGGGGTCTCCAAAATGGCCGTTTTGTAGGCGTTCACAGCTGCTTCAGGTGACGAAAATCTCTGTCCACGCTATTTATTCTTTATTTTAGGGAAAATATAGAAATCATTAGGGTTTAGGTCGGGGCTGTACGGCGGATGGTCTAATAATTCTATGTTTTCTTGCTCTAAAAACTCTTTTGTTCTGTGTACGGTGTGAGAACTCGCATTGTCGTGATGGAGGATGATGCGGCGGTTGCAGTTCTCTTTACGGAGTTCAGAAACGACCTGTGGCAAACCAATGCTAGCATACCATTCTGCATTAACCGTTCTTTGTCCTTCAAGAAGACGTGGCCACCATTTTTTTTGCAACACTCCGTGAAGGAACAATTTTTGTTGGCTTTAACTCAATTTCGGACACCCAAACTCGTGACTGGTTTTTTGTTTCAGGTTTGTACGCGTATATCCAGGATTCGTCACCTGATACGATGTTGTATACAGCATTTGAGGATCCTGCGTGGAATCTTTCGAGAGTTCTGACGCACCAAGTAACGGGGGCCGCTTTTTGCTCTCCACAGAGCGAATGCGGTATTCATCGGGAAAACAACTTTTTTACACCTAATTGTTCATGCAAGATTATTTGTATTTGACTCATGCTAATGTCTAAAGTTGCCTGAATTTCGTGGTATATCACACGTCGATCTTCCTCAATCAGCTTACGCACAGCATCAATGTTTTCTTGGGTGACTGCAGTTTTTGGACGACCTTGACGGGGATCATCACTGAGCTTGACATGTCCACGTTGAAATTCAGCAAACCAGCTATAAATTGTGGTTTCAGATGGGGCTTCATCACTAAATACAGACATCATCCGGTCAACACACTGTCTTTGTGTTAAACCACTTCGAAAGTCATAATAAATCATCGCTCTTGAATTTTCTCGAGTCTATTCCATTTTCTCAACGACTAAACAAGTTTGACAAAACCTTGTGACAAGACCAAGAATCTTTTTTTAAATAAATAAATGTTATTCGATTTTTAAAACGAAGGAGTTTTCAATTGAAAAGATTTTAATATGACAGGAACAGTGGAAATATTCCATTCCCGATACTTTTAGTGCAGCCTAGGTACATTTACATTGTCTTCTTACAAACGTACCATGGGTATTCAGTGTGTGATAAGCTGCTTTTTTCTTTAATGTTCAATTTTACCTTTACCGATTTTTTGATTAGCCGACTTCTAAAAAGAGAAGGATCTCAATTTGAGTGTATTTTCTTCTTTTTTATCGTTCGTATGTTACTCGATATATTTGTCAATTGTGGACCGATTTTAATGTAAAATAAAAAAAATATTTGTACTTTAGGGATAGTCCCACAAAGTTTACTACTAAAAATAAAAGAAGTTTTAGATGACACTTGATTTTGATATTGGATAGTCACCTAGAAATGGTCAAAAAGTTAGTCAAAGTACTAAATAGAATAAAAATGATTTTTGCTTTCTTTTCTTTCACTCTTATATAAGCTGCTAATATGCTAATGCTCTGGCTTCTGAAGCTATTAAGCGGAAATTATTTTCTTGTTTTTGGTACTCTGATGTTTGCATTTAATTTTTATAAAAATGTCTAATATTAGCGAGAACTTAATATAATAATATCATCTTAATATTATATTATGGAGTATTATATAACGTGCTTCAGTGTACCTCCAGTACTTTTTTGACCCTGTCAATAACTCTGATCGGGGCTGTTTCTGTAGATTTTCTTCTGCGGTACTTTTCGCTTTACAGTTCCCACCTCCCTTCCCCTTACCCCTGACTGACACCAGCGGGGACTTTCGGACTGAAGCAAGATTGGCCTTGGGTCTCAATGATTCTCGCCGATGACGTTTCATTCTGAACCCGAGAGGTAGAAAGCTTGGGATTGGAGATCTCAGGTCTGGCAAAAATATGTTATTGGGTTTGTCTGTTATAAAATATAGCTAGATTAGCAAGTTAGCAAAAAATTTGCAATTTCCACCATTTTAAGTTCTCGAGCAAACAGGAGTGTCAAATTACGTGACTTTGCGAGCTTAGCGCCTTAATTCTGCTGTGTTTCGTATGGTGAGTGTTGAAAACCAGAGACCCTTTATACTGGAAACGAGACATTCTATAGTAGTTCTCAGGGAATAACAACGCATCTGCATTTTGATTTTTAATCGAAGATAAATGTAGATGTCTATAGGCTACAGTATCCACTTACCATCAGGTGAACTGTGTGCTCGTTTATCACCCCCATTCTATAAAAAAAATGAATAAAGGAACAAATAAATATTTATTAGCTAGATTTCTTGCAATTGCAAAAGTTCCACTAAGTAGAAATGCGGTCCTTAAGGAGTATGTTAGGGCTGAATCTGAACGACAGGGTAAGAAATTGTGTAATAAGAGAAGAGTGTGGTTTGCAAGATGATGTTGTGACCAGGATTAAGAAAGGAATGCTTCGGTGGTTTGGTCGTGTGGAAAGAATGAATGAGGAACGAGTGACAAAGAAAATTTATGTTGCAGAAGTGAATGGCAGAGACGGAAAGGGACGTCCTAGGCGAAAATTTTTCGACCAAATTGGCGATTTATTGAAAACGGGCCAAATTAGGAGTACCCTTAACCGACGAGCATGTATGCATAAGTGTATGGATGTGAAGGAGGCGAGAGAGGTGTGTCAGGATCGTGCCAAATGGAAGTCTGTAGTCTCTGCCTACCCATCTGGGTGACAGGCGTGAGTGTTTATGTATTTTTATTATGTATGCAAAAGTGGATAAGAAATAAAAACAGAATTTCCATGATGTTCACTTGCCTAATTGCTAAAAATCAGCTTTACGTTAAAAATGAGAAGAATATAAGGAAAGTGAATACCGTAATAAATACGCAAATATTGAAAATTGTTGAAAGTTGTTACCTATTTTTAGTTTTTTTATGTCTTGTTACAAACCATGCAATGAACCTTGACATACGAGTAGCTTTATCGGTTACTTAAATATATATTGCGACAACGCAGTGGATGGATATTTGTTCGACTATAACAACTTTGTAGGTAACCATTTAATAGTATACTAGAGCTTGCCTAATAGTCGAAATTCGACCGTAATTCATTAAATTTTAATTTTTACCGTGGAAGTAACGGTGACCGAAGTACCGTTTAAGTAGCATAAGAGACCAAATATTTATTTAGAATTTATTTACGTATTTGTTCTCATAAGCGATATGTATTTTTTGATGCTTAATTTATTTATATTTTATTTTATTTACACTTTATTGTAATAAAGGTACAAACGGCGGACTTAATGCCATATGGCTTATTCTACCAGCCAACCGGAAAGTTAGTGGGAGATGTGTGTACTGCAGTGGGCTAGGATGAAACCTAAAATTGATAAATTTCACATACACATACACCCCCCCCCCCCCCACACACACACACACATACACCCACACACACATACCAAACACATACATACTCGTAGCTCAAACTTAATTAAATATATATGAGGATCTAATAGATTAAATGTTATAGATTATTTATATATTTATGTGTCAGATGAACCCAAATAATATTACTTTACATTTGTTTTAAAAACCCACCGTTTAGAGGATTTTATTATTGCTAGGGGAAGCGCATTCATAGTCTTACAGTTGTAACAGCGAAAGAGTTTGAGAGGAAACCAGTACGGTGAGAGGGAGTATGGAGCACGAGATTGTTACGAGAGCAAAGATTGCAATCATGGGAAGAACCCAGGTATTGAAACTTACATTTCAAATACTCTGGGGCCAATGGATCGTTAATAATAGTGAACAGAGTGTTAAGAATATGTATTGTTGCTACATATTCTTAGTTAGTACCATACCTTAAAATTTTTTCACGCATACCTTCAATTTTTTTTATAAATTTAAGGAAGAAGCACGCGAAAATGAAGCAGTAGATGGACAGCAGCATCTTCTTGATAACAAGTAAAAAAAAATTAAAAAACTGCGGTTGCATAACCCACTTGTGGGTTGGCAAGTGGGTTGTAATAACCCACTTGCCAAGCCACTAAACGAAATCCCCCAGAAGGCAATCTATTAGGGAAGGCTATGTTCATCAGTGGACTTTTATATCCTGTCATGGATGGAGCGAACAACCGCTGCATCTGCAGTTACATGCATTTGTAGCACACGATGCGGTTCTTCGAGTGCATGGAATTTACTTGCTAAATCATGGTTTCATTCTATAATCTATAAATTGGTCATCGAGCTTTATTTCACTCTCCACTGCAAATTAATTTACAGAACACATATAACTAATATCCTCATCATCATCACCTTTACAGCCCTTCACAAGTTCCTGCTGAACATAGGCCTTACCCAAGAAATGCATCAAAGTACGATGCTCAGCCATTTGCATCCATCAACTTTCTGGCCACACCAGGCCGTCACTAGATCTGGTGAGGGGCCGCCTACACTTTGCCTACCGGTGCGAGGCTGTCTCTCGAGAAACTTTCAACCTCATTGATGGTTAGTTCTTCGAGCTATTTATCCGGTTCATTTGCACTTTAGTTCTACTGCGGATATCCTCATTTCTAAATTAGTCATCAGTTTAACCCTATCATGCATTCATATCATTTAGCTAAACCCCAAGCATAGCCCTCTTAATAGCTTGATAAGAAACCTTGAGTTTCCTCATACGACCAGCAATGAAGGATCACGCCTTATATATAAATCATAACTGGCCACACGCACTGGTATTGTTTTCAAGTTTTGAGGTATACCTGACCAAAAGATGTGTCGTAATCTACCGAATGCTGCTCAGCCGAGTCGAATCCATTGGTTGACTTCTCAGTCGAAATAGAACTTACCTAGTCGGACTATATTATGTCGCAGGTTAACATACTCTTCAACAACTTCGAGCTTAGTGCTACCAACAACTACCGGCGTAGGTGTGATATAGACGTTACACATGATCTTTTTTTTTAGCAACAATCTTAAATTCTCTAGCGATAAATACTTACTCTTTGCGATTATCTGACCACAGGCTATTATTGTTTGACTTTGACATTACCTTTGCATTTACCTTCAAGAAAAGAGCCTACTCATTTCTAAAGGGCCGGCAACACACCTGCAATTCCCCTGGTTGCGGATGTTCATGGGCGGCGGTAGTCACTTAACATTAGGTTAACCGTATGTTCGTTTGCCCCCTCTTCTATAAAAAAAAACATTATGAACAAATCTCACACTCCTCTGCTCGCGTCTACTTATTAAAATAGTGTAAAAAGTTTTCTCTTCACGTATTAATACAGACATTTTTCACAATAAAGCCTCTAATCGTGACCTAGGTTCGACTATGAGCTTGGCGTGTTAGGGTATAGTAATGAATGATTGTTTACATGAACTGTCCAAAGAGTCTTATAAAAATTTCCAGGCTAAACATTAGTTACATTTTAAGTTAGATTTAAATAAAATAGCGCCTTGATAATTTTAGGCATTCAATATTACGTAAAAACATATTATATCGGTTATATTTAGAATTAATTTTCTAATGTAGTCTGTAGTATACTTTGTATATTCAATATATTTCCAATACACTTTATGTCCAGTACTATTTGCGGTTACGTCTACGTTGCAATTTTATGCTCATTGCCTGATCATAAATATCATGGATGTATTGCCTCTGTATTTTCTGCTCTCGTAATAGCTCTATTATAAGTTATATTATATATGATATACAACCTTTCTGTATATTCATTTTGTATGTATATATTATGCATATAAAACTATACGTATAATAAAATCGTAAACGAAATTGTTTGTATGTCTGTAACATACCTAAACCAAGACTCAAAGCAAAGGAGAGCGGATATAAATATGTGTGGGTGCGTAATGGCAGAATATTTATGAGGAAGACCGATGAGAGTAACTATATTCTGGTAAAAAGTTTAGAAACTCTAAAAGAACTTATTTAAGTAATTCTTTTTTGTTCCTTTCTTTCTTATTGTCTGTTATATGGTAAGGTTTTAATAAAATACGATACGCTAAAATTGTACTATCAAAATTGTAGTGGTCTTAAGACCAAACCACATGGTTTCTACAATCAAATACTTTGTAAAAACTATGAAATAATAATACTCACTGAGACCTGGCTAAATGATTCTGTTTCGAGTAGTGAACTTTTTGACCCTAGATATGTAGTATATAGAAGAGATAGATCTTCTGCCAGTAGTACTAAGAAAGAGGGAGGGGGGTTTTAATAGCAGTATCTATAAAATTAAAATCAAAGCGTTTAAAAGCTTGGGAGTCGGATCTGGAGGATTTATGGGTTTTAGTCGAAGCGCCAGTTTCACACTCAATTTATCAAATTGCTTTCTGTGCCATTTATTTAACATCTCCTGTAAAAAGTGTAACTTATGATAAATTTTATGACACATGTACTACCGTCCTGGAAGAGAAGTGTCTACATTGTATAGTGGGTGATTTTAATCTATTTTCCATAAATTGGAGCGTGTTAGATGAGGATTCTGCGAAATGCGAGCTTTCCACTATTAGTCAGTCATTTATTGATTTTTTAAACGTCAATGATTTGAAGCAGTACAGTCACATAAAGAATCAGAGTTTAAATAGAACACTTGATTTTGTTATTGCAAATTTACCAAACCGCACAGTAGAACAGGCACTTTGCCCCCTCAGTAAAGTTGACAGGCATCATCCTCCTCTTGACATAAGTATTAAGCTATTAAATGAAATAAGATTACCTTATAACAATGAAAACGTACAATTAAATTTTTATAGAGCTGACTATGATAGTATTTGTAAAGAATTAGCGAGTTGTGATTGGGTCAAGCTACTTGATGGGTTGACAGATGTAAATAATATGCTACAAATTTTCTACCAGAAAATTCGAGATATTATCAAAAAATTTGTCCCCAACAAATCGTCAAAGAACAACAACTACCCTCCTTGGTTTGATCGGAATCTAATTAGAACTCTAAAAGAAAGGTATAAAGTTAGGTGTCGTCACAAGAAATATAAAATCCTAGAGATGAGCTTGAACTGCAATTGCTAAGTAAAAGATGTACGCAAATGGCCACAAATTGCTACAACAAATATATAAAACTAATAGAGTGTGACATAGCAAAAAACCCAAAACTGTTTTGGTCCTTTGTCAAGGCGAAACGTGGTGGTTCAGGCGCCTATCCCCTATCAATGACTTACAGTACGACGGTAACTTCTGATGGAGTGGAAACTTGCGAACTTTTTTTCTTCACACTTTTCATCCGTGTATTCTGAAAATACTAAATGTACAGAGCAGGATTATGTTTATGACCATTCAAAGTCCTTGAAATTAATTGAAATTAATAGCCTTCACCTAGCACAGCTGAAAATTGATCATGATACCCTATTAAATAAATTAAAAAGCATTAAATGTAATAAAGGAGCAGGTCCTGATGGAATCCCTCCAGTGTTTGTAGTCAGATGTGCTGATCACCTTGTTAATCCACTATTAATTATATTCAATTTTTCTCTTTGTACTGGGCAATTTCCTACTCTATGGAAAATAGCTAAAATCGTTCCGGTTCATAAAACGGGCAGTGAGGATTATGTAAGAAATTACAGGCCGATCTCTATATTATCAGTCTTTGCTAAATTATTAGAGTCAATTATTTGTCCTTATATTCAGAGACATATCAATCTTTACTTAACCACTAGCCAACATGGGTTCGTTAAATCTAGGTCTACGAGCACTAATTTGGTACATATTACGGAAATACTAATTGAAGCACTTGATGCGGGAAAACAAATCGACGTAATATATACTGATCTTAGCAAAACATTTTATCGGGTCCCACATGACATATTGGTTCGTAAGTTAGCTGCCTACGGCATTACTGGTAGTATGTTAAAATGGCTAAAATCGTATTTAAAGGACCGAGCGTTTTTTGTGGTGGTGAATGGATATCAGTCAGGCTTAAAAAATATTAATTCTGGTGTGCCCCAAGGGTCTCACCTTGGACCGATTCTGTTTGGGGTGTTCGTAAATTAAATTCCAGAATTGATGAAATGGTCTCGTGTGTACTTGTATGCGGATGACTTAAAAATTTGCAAGACGATTGTGGAAGAGAACGATTCAATAAAGCTACAGAACGATTTTGATCAACTGATTAAATGGTGCAAAGTAAATCGTATGGACTTAAACATTAGTAAATGTTTCTATTTGCAATATGCGAGAAAAAGTAACACTATCGACTATAGCTATCACATTGGATGTAATAAAATACAGCAGTTAGACGAAATTAGGGACCTCGGGGTCATATTCGATAAAAAATTAACTTTAGTACCGCACATTGAAAACATTACTAAACGTGCATCTAGAATATTGGGTTTTGTCATAAGATACATCTGAAGAGAAGTCTTTCGAAATGCTAAAATTAAAATTCTTTTATTTAACAGTTTGGTAAGAAGTATATTAGAGTACAGTGCTGTAGTCTGGAGACCTCATTACGCTACACATTCACTGAGAATCGAGGGGATCCAAAAAAGATTTATAAGACATTTGTCATACGCAAGCGGATTTAGAAGTAATAAGAAGCGTGTATCATATGAAAATAATTTGATCAATTTCAAAATGATTTCTCTTGAAAACTGCAGGGATATTATTGATTTGATTTTTGCTTCTAAAATTATTAGTGGTGTTATTTACTGTCCTGAAATTTTAAGTAAATTTAATATATGCCTTCCCTTTCGTTACCTGCGTTACGCTCGTAAGATTACACCATTGACTAGACCATATAGAAGAACAGTGTTTGGCTCCAATTCCCCAATTGCTAGATTGAGTAAACTTGTAAACAAATTTAGAGATAAAATTGATATATTTTTGACCCACCTAACAAGCTCCGTCGCACCTTAAGAGACCATCTTTTGTAACATTCTATAAAAATATGTTCTTTCCTTTTCGCTTCTATATATTTTTATTTGTATGTAGTTATAATTTCTTTTAATTATAATTTCTTTCTTTATCCTAGTAATAGAGGTACACAGTGCTGAGAAAGTTATTTACATGTTGTATCCGCCTGTAATTATTTGTACATTTTAGTTCTTATCGCTTCATTGTATTTAAATAGCATGTAAGGAATGATACAAATTATGGTGGATCAATAAAAAAAAACCAGTTTAATATATGAAGTAAAATATTATGATATGTTTCAAATAAAATTTTGAAACGTCATTTTTTATACTGTGCGCGTTCTACGTGACGTACTACGTAATATCATAAAAATTTTACTGGGAACATTCTAAAACCTAATTTCAGGCTTTTGATCGTAAATACGCTTCAAAATTTTTGGGATTAAGTAAAAATAACTTGTAAAATTAACTATGACATCTGGACGTTGAACATCTCCGTCCTTCCCGTGACCATGGGTGCTGTAAAGCTCTCGAAACGTCGGGTGTTAAAAAGTTAAATATACGCGATAAATTCCGTAAAAACTAGTATTATTTCAACATTAAGTTTAGTATTCTTGAAATTGAACTGCTTATGATCGTAGCTCAGCTGGAAGCATAACATATTGTCTTAAGCGCTGTATCTTTCTCGGTGTTAATTTTCAGCAATTAGCACTACATTCAATAGCGTTTAAAGTATGTACGGAAGCGCTCACGCGCAACCCCCCCCCACACACACACTCACATATACACACGCGCATACAAACACATACATAAATAAACTTCGTAAACTGAAGTCTGATATATATAGTGTATAGAAAAATCAAAGCCCCGACTATAGAATGTTGTAATTTTTATTTTTATTTTAAGTGCTTTGCAGTCAGCATTACTCTTTTTGAGTGTTTTTTAACTTTTGAGTGGACTAATGAGGAATATCACAATCTTAATATTGTCGAAATAGTTACATTAAAAATTTCGTCCCATTATGGGGTGGAACTTTTTCTTAAATTTAAATAACACAGCTGCAGCATGGCTCTATTACAACAAATACGACAACAAACGAGTTTCCATCACAATACCTTCATAGAGAAACTTCATTAGGAAACGGTAGTGTATTTAAGAAAATAATAATGATTGAAAACATAGACTTTAATACCTTAAATCACACATAGAAGAAACAAACATGATAGAATTTTTTACACTAATTCAAAAGGGGCTTATAATTCGAGTGTATATTTTTATGTTATGTACTGGTATGTAACTTCGTCAATTGTGATCCCACTTTTATATTTTTATATTAAATAGACTTTATTTCTATCTATCTATAGGTTAAAAAGGCAGCTATATTCTTTTACACACAAATTATAGCACACATGATGCTGGAAAGAGCATTAGTTATCAGCACTCGCGTTGCGTTCCTGTAAAATAGAAAACGTAGCTAGCTAGAGCTCTTTTAGGATAAATGGTGTAAAAGCATGGAGGGTTTCTGTTTCTAAACTTTTAAAGAGACATCACATTTTTATGGACAGTAAAAGTACGATATAGGCTACCCTCAATATCAACTTTCTATTCTTAGTGAATAATTGTAAATTCCATTTTATGTAAAAAGAACTAAAATAATGATTTTTCTTTTGTAACGTCGAATCCTTAAATTAAATTTGTTTATTCAACAACTACAATCAACACGATATAGATGAGTAACACTCTGTAGTAACTTTTTTTAATATAGTAGCTTGGAGGAAGTATTGGAGATAAAAAATTCCAAGTCTAAGAATAGTCGGCAATGTGATTCCCGCTTTATCTGCGTTCCGATCTCTTTCCATTTTGAGACCCCTGGGAAATCACGTGATAAGACAAGGAAAAAGTCAATTGTATATTATTTACCATCGATCGAAGTAGATTTAGGATATGTATTTCATTTTTTTTAAAAAAACGACCAGGTTCTAAACTTACGGGCATTTTAGTCGTAACGTCGATGTTGTATTTCACCGATTGCTCGGAGACGGCTGAACCTTATTAGGGTAATCTTATTTAAACCTAAAGAGAAAATTTCGTCCTTATAAGTGGACAATTATGCATGTAAATTTGAATAAACTCTTTAGACGAAATTCTGATTCGGATGCGGCAGGAGCTCTAGTATGTCAATGGAATCTCAAAAATGAAAATTGAAATTTAATTCAACTAGTTATCATTTACAGTAATCTTTCTTTATTGAAAGGTAAAGAAAAAGAACTCATATTTAATATTGTACAATGTACATATTAGTAATATATCCATCCCCATTACAATCTATAAAAGTCTAATGCTAAGCATAGGCTACTCCTATAGCTAGTGCCATATGGGGTACTTAATCATAATTATCACGTTACATTTTATATTATTTTGAGTCATGATATCAGGAAGACGCTGCCGTTCATCTCATCATCATCATTACAGCCCTTCACAATAGTCCACTGCTGAACATAGGCCTCACCCAAGGTATGCCACAAAGAACGATCCTGAGCCACCTGTATCCGTTGACTTCCTGCATGTCTTATCAGGTCATCACTGCATCTAGTGGGGGGGTGTCCTTACACTACGCCTAGCGGTACGAAGCTGCCACTCGAGGACCTTTTTCCCTATCGGTTATCGGTTCTTCGAGATATATGTACGGCCTATTGCCACTTTAGCTTACTAATCCATTGGGCTATGTTAGTCACTCTGGTTCTACTTTAGATATCCTCATTTTTAAATTTATTTCGCAGAAAAACCCTGGGCACAGCCCTCTCCTATAATAAAATAAGATGACATATTGTTACGAGCTTGAGGTTCGTGACAGTAAAAACTGCCGATTGAATTACCAAAATTTACACTTTTATTACCGAACACTAATTAAAAGTTAAAACACCAACAATTAATCACACTGATTCACATTATTTCGCTCTGAAGCTTCGCTTGTCTCGCCAAATTCAATACTGCCCCGATAGCGGGTTGCGGCGGCTTTAAATACACCTTATACACTGAAAAATCCAGAATATTTCAGTAAGTATGGGCGCCGAACGACCAGACGCAGAAAGTTCGAGTGTGGGGCTTCTAGAAAGCTTAATTCTTCTGTTCGATACTAGATGGCGCTGTTGGTCGAAAGATCAAGATTGACATTTTCTAGGAAACCGTCCTCGCTTTGGTTCCCGACACTAGATGGCGCTAGTGCCAGGTACCTGACGTCAACTTAGGCGCGCAACAATATGTAATTAAATTGATTCTCCTACTCTTCAACTCGAATAAAGCACTGCATTTCAACTGCTCCTTGATGACAGTAATAACATAGGTGAGAGAACAATACCCAGGCAAAAGAAAACCCTAACACCTAATAAGTAGGTTTCTTTATAGCTGGATATATGTTAAATTAACATTTTACATTGAAGTAAACTTTCAGGCTATGAAATAATATCCACTGTCCAGTGAACCGTGACATGATTATAGTTAAAGATCACAAACAAAAATTGAAACAGATGATGGGCAACAGCACCTTCCTGATAACTACTCAAAATAATAAAAAACCTGTGGTTGTTATCTACCTGCAAAGCGTGGGAACTATGTAAAGTCCTCTCTATGATGCAATGTAGGGGGAGATCTATGTTTAGCACTGGACTTTTACAGGTTTTAATGGATGGAATCGACAGATTGCAAATAACTATTTTAGAATGTCTGTTTTTTAGCGTTTAGTTGCTAGTGTCACGCTGACCTACGGTTTTTCTGAGTTACTGAGGTTATATGTTATTTTAGTCCATCAAGCAGCATTAAATTGTATCAATAATCTGACGAAGTGAACTGTCAAAACATATTTAGCTGAGCGTGAGCAATATTTCTCCACATATTCTCAGAGTTCAGTCAGTATTATTTGTAGTGTAACGTGTGAAATCTACATCTCATCACTAACATCACTGGCCATGTAAAACAAGTCATTGTCATCACTTATGATTGGCTATATGATTAATAATTGCTTGGAAAAACTCTCGCTCGGTTGTCGGTGAAACAAGTGGGGATTCTATAAATAATAAAATTTAATTCCGACTGCAACTGCAACACTTTAAAATTCTATATGCTTATTCGGAGTAGATCTAATCAAAAACAAATAATTTTAAACCGAACCGTAACCATGGTTAAGTATGATGTTGGAAACACCTCAGTGAACAAAGGTACTGTAAAGTACTAAAAACGTCGGGAATTTAAAACTAGTTTCAATTACATGCCCAGTGTTCGCTCTAACATAATAATAATAATAACGGATGACGTAGCTGAGGCGGTCCGTAGGGCCCCGAACTGGAAAAGTCCGGTATTCGACGGGCTGGAATCTTATGGAATTGCTAAACATCACTTGTGAATTTAGCAATTCTATTAGAATGGAGCTGAGGGCGGATAAGTGTGCGGTCCTCCATGTTGAAAGGGGAAGGGTTGCTAACACTGAGGGCATAGATTTATCTATGCCCGTCAACTTAAGGCCCCTTTCCGAGGCTGAAACATACCTGCGTATGTCACAGAACATCAGTATCGATGAGGCTGGTATGAAACAGTCAGTTTGCGACGTGTTTTATGCACACTTGATCAAAGTGCTTAACAGCCTTTTGCCCGGTGTGAATAAGATACACGCATATAACGGCTGGGTCATGCCTGTCCTCATGTATATCTTTGTAATTCTCAGATAGAGTCAGACTGAACACAATGCCCTGGATAGAAAAGTCCGCACTACAATGACGTCCTATAAAATGCATCATCCAAGATCGTCAGTAATAAGGCTGTACTTGCCGCGAAAGCATGGTGGGCGTCGCTTCCTGAGCGCGCTCACCATGCATAAACGCGAAGTGTGCAGCCTCCGTCATTACTTCTTGGCGAGATCGGATGATCCATTCTATAATGACGTCATTTCTAGTGATAAAGGACTTACCCCTCTATCCTTAGCCAACGAGCAATGGCAGGACCCGGCAGTACAGAGCATTTCCGACCGGGAGACCGTATGGAAGGAGAAGAAGCTCCATGGGAGGTACTACAGGGCTCTACAAGAGCCCCACGTAGATTCACCTACCTCCCTCAACTGGCTACGTTTCGGTGACCTATTCGGGGAAACCGAGGGTTTTATCTGTGCAATACAGGATCAGATCATTAAGACCAACAACTATCGGAGATACATTCTAAAGAATGGCACTGTCGACGTTTGTCGAGCTTGTCGCCATCCCAGGGAGTCCCATAAGCACTTAAGAATGTCATCTCTGGTTTTTCGGCGCTTTCTAACTCTGAGTACTTGCACAGGCACAACCTAGTATCCAGAATTCTACACCAGGAGCTCGCTCTGGAATACGGTCTCGTGGACCGGAAACTGCCGTATTACAAGTACTTGCCGGAAGCCGTGCTTGAAAATGACCACGCCAGGCTCTACTGGGAATGGGCCATCATCATGGACAGGACTATTCTTGCGAATAAGCCTGATATTGTGCTGATGGACCGGGCACAGTCAAGGATATTTTTGGTCGACATTACCATTCCGTATGACGAGAACCTCGTGAAAGCCGAAACAGATAAACGAACAAAATATCTGTACCTGGCTCACGAGGTGACCGACATGTGGGGTGGTATGCCGGCCGAAATTATTCCTGTAGTCGTCTCTGCGAATGGGCTAATCCCAGTCAGTCTCTCGGGTCATCTGAGGCGACTGGGATTCCTGTCACAAGTTCTATTTTTTGTTTTATTTTAAATTAGGTTTAAACTCTGTATTTTTGTGCTAGACAGCTTTTTGTCGTGTCTGTTATACTACGTATGACATAATGCTGTCTTACGTTCTGTCTTAAGTTCGGTACTAAATCTTTGTGATTTACCTAGTATTACATTTAAGATTGCTGTTTGAGCACGTTCTAAGGGGAGTAAAGTTCTTTTTCCAATTCCAACCCAGGTTACAATGCAGTATTGTACTAAACTTTGAGCAAGAGCGTAGTAAACACATAGCAATGTTTCAAAGTCAACAAAATTCCTCAATTTTCTGAATATTGGTATTATTTTTCTAATACGGCAGGTTAATTTGCTAATATGCTCTGACCAAGATAGGCAGTAGTCAATTATAAGTCCAAGATATGTTATGTTAGTGAAACGAGTAAGTTTTGGGCAGTTGCATAAGGTATGTTGTTCACATGTATGTGCTTTGATATAAAATTCCGCTGATGGTTGGGTACTGGCACGGTGAGTGAAAGTAATATATTTACTCTTATTTACATTTAATGTCAATAAATTGCGACTAAACCACCGCATGCTCCTACCAAGCGCATATTCTGTATTATGTTGGGCTTCATTCCAGTCCTTACCATATACAATTAAAGCCGTATCGTCGGCGTACGAAATGATTTTACAGTTAGGCAAGGTAAGTGTGCATCAAGTATTTACGTAAACTAGAAAGAGAGTTGGGCCTAGTACACTACCTTGTAGTACACCAAACGAGACAGTAGTAGGTAAACTAGAGTAATCACCGATTTTAACCAACTGCGTGCGATTAGATAGATAAGATCGAAATATATCAAAAGCAATCCCTCGTACGCCGATCAATTCCATCTTATGCAGAAGTAGGGGAATAGAGACAGTGTCGAAGGCCTTTGACAAATAAAGAAAAACACCTATAACTTTCAACTTATTATCAAGATCTTTTGCGATTGTCTCAGTTAGAATTAAAGTTGCATGTTCAGTAGACTTACCTTTCACAAAGCCAAATTGATTATCTGAAATTATATTGTTATGTTTGAGAAAATTTGTGAGTCTGAGATTTAAAACTTTTTTCAAGAATTTTGGCTATTGCACTTAGTATAGATATGGGCCTGTAATTTTCGACAGTGTCTCTGTCAACACTCTTATGTATAGGGTGAACTAAAACCCTCTTGAAAATATCTGGAAAAACACCAGTTTTTAAACAAAGTTTACACAAATATGTCATGGGGAGAATCAGACTGTTTTTGGCACGTTTAATGACTAGGGTAGGTATGCTATCGATTCCCGTGGCTGAATCATTTTTTAAGTTTGTGATAATAGCTTCTATCTCATAATAGTCTGTGTCAAGCAACACCAAAGATTCATAAGAGGTTAGATTCATCACGATCTTTAACAATTTTAGGGTGGTCAATGTATTGGTGAGTTTTTAATATTGAGTTAGCATAAGATGGGCCAATTTCTGCAAAGTAATTATTAACAATATCGACAGATTTATGAAGATCAACATATAGATTTAGTAATTCACATGGAGGGAGTGAATATTGTTTATGGTTAGCGATTTTATTTATAGTATACCAAGTACCCTTTTGATTGCGTTTATTTTTACAGAACTTGGCTTTATAATAAGATGTAAATATGTATTTGTAAAAAAACTACGCTATAAATTTCTCTGCATCAGAATTTAGTAATAAAGATATCTGCTGTGGAACCCGGAACTACCAAACATTTTCGGAATAGCTTCAATAGTTGGAGTGACGACTTGATAAGAGTAGACAAATTGATACCTAGTATAAAATGGTTCATATTATATTTTTTATAAAAAGCCGTGGTAGTTCAGTAAATTTCTCAGTACACGAAAAATCCGTGTTTAATCCCCGCCAGAATCAATAATATTGTTAATTATAATTTCATATGATGATTTGGCACGTGCACGTCGTTGAAGGAAACGTGGTGAGAAATCAAAAAAAATATTTCGAAGACACGATAAGTTCGCAAACACGCATTTGAACAGCACTGTGAACAATTACTTGTTCTTAAACCCTCTCAGTAAAAAAAGAGGAAGCCTGTGGTCTATAGGAATGGGACGTATAAAGTATGAAACTCTTATCAAAAATTTTATGTACTTATTTAAAATAGTAAATTCAAGCAAAAAGTGGAAATAAAAGGTAATTTAGATTTAAATTGCTGCCGTGAAATAGTCATTAACTTTTTTAATTGCTTTGCGTCGGTTTGACCCAGATGTGTGAACAATTGTGAAGTGGCGCGGAAGTGTGAACCGAGCTTAAAGTAATTACGGATATTAGTTGAAGATAATAACAGAAAATTTCAATGTATAATTTAATAGATATTAAAACTAATGATTTCTTAAATTTACGCGAACACTACACATTGAATGAAACTAAATTTAAGGATTTTATCGCGTTTATTTCACTACTTTTACTGATTTATAATTCCCGAAGTTTCGGGTGCTTTACAGCAACCATGGTCACGGGGTGGACTGAGATGTTTGACGTCCCAATGTCATAGTTAGTCCGGCTACCTTCAGTTTTTGAATATTAATTTTTGGTCCGATTTACGCAAAACGAGCTTATAGTATCATGAAGTCTTGCAGTGGTATGCTTAGGTTTGGGTTTAATTTTGTTAACTATAGGATCCCAAGCAGGTGGCAGCACCCATCCATCTTCTCTATTGAAATTTGGATGTTTTTTAATTTCAATAGCCTCGCGTATCATCCTTGGTAGGAATCGGTGTTCTTTTGCGAGAATTTGTGGTTTATCAAAACGAATGTAATGGTGGGGACGATCTTGAACATGATCGCAGACTGCAGACTTCCCGGAGCGTCGGTGCTTCACGTCAGCTATATGTTCTTTCACGCGGGTTTTAATGGATCTTTTTGTTTGACCTATGTAAGAGAGACCACATTCACAATCTAACTTGTACACTCCTGCATCTTGTAGAGGGATATTACACTTGACGGATGGTAAAAATTGACTAATCTTCTACGGCGGCTTGTAGTATGTTTTAAAGAAGCTCGCTTCAAGATGTAGCCAACCTTGTCTGTGACTCCTCTGACATATTGTAGTACAGCAGGTACACGCTCGACTGTGGCCGGCTTCACTCGGTCACTGTGACGTAGGCGCGGGACCCGAAGCTTGTTGTCTTGCAATACTTGCTTGACGTGCTGAAGTTCGGGGCACACAGATTCCTCGTGCTCTCTGAAACAAAGATTTACCCACGGTAGCTAACTGTGAAGGATGATGGTGAGATTCACCATTTAAATATCGGTTGGTATGGGTCTTTTTTTTATACACATTGTGACCAATTGTGTTATTAGGATTTCGAATGACTAAAACATCTAAGAAAGCTAAAGAATTATTTGCCTCTAACTCCATTGTGAATTGTATTTTAGAGTTTATAGAGTTAAGGTGGTTTAAAAAATGCAGTTACTTTGTCAGGTGGTAAAATTGTGAAAGTGTCGTCTACGTACCGCTTGTAGAATCTTGGATTTACAGGAGCAGTAAGAAGGGCTTTCTCCTCGAAGTCCTCCATGAATATGTCAGCGACTATGGGAGATACAGATGAGCCCATCGCCACACCATCTACTTGCTTTTAGAACTCTTCCTTCCACAATAGATAGCCAGATGTGAGGCAGTGTTTGAGTAATACTGCATATTCAGCAGGCATGTTATTATATTCTAGCTTCCTAGTTACAATTGATATGCAGTCTTCAATAGGTAGGCATGTGAATAGTGACTTAACATCAAAACTGACCATAGTTTCATTGTCAGCGAGATGTAGGTCTATTATCTCACTAACAAAATGGTATGAATCCTTTGTGTGTGCTCTAGTATGTCCTCTCAGTGGTGACAGTACTTTTGCCAAGTGTTGTGCCAGCTTATAAGTTGGTGAATCGATCTGGCTCACTATAGGACGTAGTGGAGCGTTTGGTTTGTGTATCTTTGGTAACCCATACAACCTTGGTGGTTTGGTACATGATGGTATTAGCGAATTCACGTCGAGATTTAATTTTTCGGAGTGTTTCTTTATTAAATCGCTAGTTGCTTTAAGCGTGTTAGTTGTGGGGTCTGTTTTGACCTTTTTGTATGTAATTTTGTCCGATAAAAGCTGTAGTAATTTAAAATTATACTCTGACGTGTCCATTATTACCGTAGCATTTCCTTTATCCGCGCGTAGAATCGTTAGATCTGGTCTGTTCGTAAGTTAATCAACGCTGTAAATTCGTCTTTAGGAAGGTTTGGTTTCCACTGAACTACGATGTAACAAGGACGAAATATCTTGACGTATAGCCTCCAAATCTTCCTTACCAATATTATTTTTAAACAGACAATCCTCAACGCTGCAGATAATTTTTTCGTACGGGATTTTTCGCGGTGTTAATGCGAAATTCATTCCCTTCGCTAACACCTTTATTGTTGGTTCGTCCTACTACTTTTACTTATTTTTAGTAGTGAAATAATCGCGATAAAATCCGTAAATTTAGTATTATTCAATGTGTAATGTTCGCGGAAATTTAAGAAATCATTATGTGAACCAGTACGGACTGGTAATAGCATATAAAATTCGCCGATTAGAAGATCTTAAAACCAAGCGCGCAAGATATATAACATCTTTAAATTTCTTGAAGAGATGCAGAGACCATAATCTCATTCCTTCTTCGCTAACACCTTTATTGTTGGTTCGTCCAGTGTATGTTTTGACAGATTATAGACCGTGCGTTATTTATTGTTTGCGTCTGTGGTCAACGGTTGTGTTTCGTTCTGACGTTGACTTAGATGGTTGGCATTTGATTTGATAAATAAATTTTGGTATTTTTCTATTTGTTTATTTTTGCATTCATTTAAAAGAAAGAAAGAATTTATGTCTTAAAAAAAAACAAACAATTAACTCAACACAAAAAATAAACAATTAATAGTATTTTTCTGTTTCTCGTTTGTTTAAAGTTTCGATGCAATTATTAAAATCAAATGTCGTTAAAACTGTCTTTAGTTCACTGAACAAATTGTCTATGGTGTTGTTTATGAAATGTAAATCGAACCGTTTCTGCTGAATCACCGTTCGTAACAACTTTTTACTTGCCTGATTTAAGATCTTTGCGCTTCTTCGAATGTCCTTTTTTGTTGATATTTTGACACACGTAGGAATGAGATTATGGTCTCTGCATCTCTTCAAGAAATTTAAAGATGTTATATGTCTTGCGCGCTTGGTTTTAAGATCTTCTAATCGGCGAATTTTATATGCTATTACCAGTCCGTACTGGTTCACGTAATGATTTCTTAAATTTACGCGAACACTACACATTGAATAAAACTAAATTTACGGATTTTATCGCGTTTATCTCACTACTAAAAATAAGTAAAAGTAGTAGGACGAACCAACAATAAAGATGTAGCGAAGGGAATGAATTTCGCATTAACACGGCGAAAAATCCCGTACGAAGAAATTATCTGCAGCGTTGAGGATTGTCTGTTTAAAAATAATATTGGTAAGGAAGATTTGTAGGCTATACGTCAAGATATTTCGTCCTTGTTACATCGTAGTTCAGTGCCGAAACCAAACCTTCCTAAAGACGAATTTACAGCGTTGATTAACTTACGAACAGACCAGATCTAACGATTCTCCGCGCGAATAAAGGAAATGCTACGGTAATAATGGACACGTCAGAGTATAATTTTAAAATACTACAGCTTTTATCGAAGAAATTACATACAAAAAGGTCAAAACAGACCCCACAACTAACACGCTTAAAGCAACTAGCGATTTAATAAAGAAACACTCCGAAAAATTAAATCTCGACGTGAATTCGCTAATAACATCATGTACCAAACCACCAAGGTTGTATGGGTTACCAAAGATACACAAACCAAACGCTCCACTACGTCCTATAGTGAGCCAGATCGATTCACCAACTTATAAGCTGGCACAACACTTGACAAAAGTACTGTCACCACTGAGAGGACATACCAGAGCACACACAAAGGATTCATACCATTTTGTTAGTAAGATAAAAGACCTACATCTCGCTGACAATGAAACTATAGTCAGTTTTGATGTTCAGTCACTATTCACATGCGTACCTATTGAAGGCTCCATATCAATTGTAACTAGGAAGCTAGAATATAATAACATGCCTGCTGAATATGCAGTATTACTCAAACACTGCCTCACATCTGGCTATCTATTGTGGAGGGAAGAGTTCTACAAGCAAGTAGATGGTGTGGCGATGGGCTGACCTGTATCTCCCATAGTCGCTGACATATTCATGGAGGACTTCGAGGAGAAAGCCCTTCTTACTGCTCCTGTAAATTCAAGATTCTACAAGCGGTACGTAGACGACACTTTCACAATTTTACCATCTGACAAATTAACTGCATTTTTAAACCACCTTAACTCTATAAACTCTAAAATACAATTCACAATGGAGTTAGAGGCAAATAATTCTTTAGCTTTCTTAGATGTTTTAGTCATTCGAAATCCTAATCATGGTCACACTGTGTGTAGAAAAAAGACCCATACCAACCGACATTTAAATGGTGAATCTCACCATCATCCTTCACAGTTAGCTACCGTGGGTAAATCTTTGTTTCAGAGAGCACGAGGGATCTGTGACAGAAAACATCTGGCTGCCGAACTTCAGCACGTCAAGCAAGTATTGCAAGACAACAAGCTTCGGGTCCCGCGCCTACGTCACAGTGACCGAGTGAAGCCGGCCACAGTCGAGCGTGTACCTGCTGTATTACCATATGTCAGAGGAGTCACAGACAAGGTTGGCTACATCTTGAAGCGAGCTTCTATTAAAACATACTACAAGCCGCCGAAGAAGATTAGTCAATTTTTACCATCCGTCAAGTGTAATATCCCTCTACAAGATGCAGGAGTGTACAAGTTAGATTGTGAATGTGGTCTCTCTTACATAGGTCAAACAAAAAGATCCATAAAAACCCGCGTGAAAGAACATATAGATGACGTGAAGCACCCACGCTCCGGGAAGTCTGCAGTCTGCGATCATGATCAAGATCGTCCTCACCATTACATTCGTTTTGATAAACCACAAATTCTCGCAAAAGAACACCGATTCCTACCAAGGATGATACGCGAGGCTATTGAAATTAAAAAAACATCCAAATTTCAATAGAGAAGATGGATGGGTGCTGCCACCTGCTTGGGATCCTATAATTAACAAAACTTAAACCCAAACCTAAGCATACCACTGCAAGACTTCATGATACTATAAGCTCGTTTTGCGTAAATCGGACCAAAAATTAATATTCAAAAACTGAAGGTAGCCGGACTAACTATGACATTGGGACGTCAAACATCTCAGTCCCCCCGTGACCATGGTTGCTGTAAAGCACCCGAAACGTCGGGAATTAAAAATAAGTAAAAGTAGTGAAATAAACGCGATAAAATCCGGAAATTTAGTTTTATTCAAGATATTAAAACTTACAAAACTAGGTTATTATCTAATTTATTTTGTAAGTATATCTAGACAGTTCACCTCTTAAAAATTTTACATGGAAGTGGTTTGACATTAAACATTTTTTTGTTAAATCTAAATATTAATTATATAAATATTGAAAATATTCATAATATAAATATAAAAATATTAAAAATATAAATTTCAAAAATATTAGTAATATAAATTAAATCTTAATATTAACAAATTTAATAAGAGTGACAAATGAGTGAACAGTTCACCGGTGGATGCTGTGAATCAAAGACTCATATATCTACGCTCGATTAAGAGTCAAAACACAGATGCGTGGTCACCTCTTGAGGACCAAGATGGAATGCCTCTTTTCTAGTAAAAATGGTATCCATTTATCTATAATTATCATCCGAAACATAGCAACTTAAGCTGCTATTTTAAGCCGGTATTCTATGAGAGCGTGGTCCGTACACGGTCAAGACGACCCGTTTGTGAATTAACTGTAAAATAGCTGCATAGATTATTCATAAATTACATACTTACATTGGAAATGATATTTAATATAATGATTTCTTAAATTTAAGCGAACACTACACATTGAATAAAACTAAATTTACGGATTTTATCGCGTTTATTTAACTGATTTTACTTATTTTTAATTCCCGACGTTTCGGGTGTGAAATTTAAGAAATCATTATAATATTAATTACGGAGACATGTCTCCTGGCCAGAATTAGTGATGCGGGATTATTTGATAATCGATACGTTGTATGGTGACGTGATAGGAATTACACAGTTACTGGTCAGATATACGGTGGTGGTGTTTTGATTGCGACGCGTAAAAATCTAGAAGCTATTCCGCAGCCTTCCTTTCATTCAACTGTTGAGGACCTATGGTTAACGTTGTCTATTCACCGTATTACCCGTAAAAAAACACAAGAACTTGCATATTTGTATCTTATATTTGTGTAACGAAAATCGGGGTCTCAGTTTTACTGCTCAACTTCAAAATTATTTGCACTCGGTTGGCGAAGTTGTCATGAGTCACTCGGACGATAGCTTTTTATTAGTTGCGACTTTAATATTAGTGACATTATATAGGTGCCTGACATCGACGCCGCCGACGGTTCATTTTTAGGTACAAATATTCGTTCGGGAAATGAAATTTTATTAATAGATGAATTAAGCTCGCTAAATATGAGACAATTTAATGGTATAAAAATGCCCATGGCAGGATCCTTGACCTTGTTTTTTCTAGCGACGCTGTAACCGTTCGTGATTTAAGTGGGGATTCTCTTATTCCTGTTGATCCTTATCATGGTGCCCTTTTAATATCTTTTGATAACATTGATTGTGACTAATAGCAATTCTCGCTTTAAGTTTTTATATCATAAAGGTGACTATTATTCATTAAATGGTGAGATTGCCAATATCCATTGGGGTGAAGTTATGTCTCCGTTGTCCTTAGATGAATCTGTTCAATATTTTTATAGCACACTCACGTCACTTAGAGATAAATATATTCCCTCAAAATTAATTCTTGCCGACACTTGTCTCAAATGGTATACAGCACCACTTAAAAAAGCTGTTAAAGAAAAACATAAATTTTTACGTAAATTTAGGATGTATGGCTGTAGGCATGACAATGAAACCTTTAAGCTATTGCGGGAGCGTGTAAGTAAATTAGAAAAGTTAGCGTACCAATCTTATATAACCTCTGTTGAAAATTCGATTAGTGCAAATTCGAAACACTTCTGGTCGTATATTAAACAAAAATCAAAATCTCATTCAATACCTTGTTGTCTCAAATTTGAAGGTTCTGTAATTAACTCTGGTGAACTTATCTATAATGCTTTTTCAAACTATTTTCGTTCAATTTTTTTGGTTTCGGGTGACAGCTATACTCAGCTGTCTAAAAATAATTATAATGATTCTCTAGTGTTACCACAGTCAATTGTAGATATCACCTCAATTGATATAAAGGAAAACAAAGTCAAAAACCTGCTTAATACGTTGGATCCAACGAAATCTGTTGGTCCCGATAACATTTCAGCTCACTTTCTTATTAACTGTGCGCATACAATTTGTGTTCCTTTGACTATTTTGTTTAAAAAGTCCCTTAGTACAGGTATTGTTCCTACCATCTGGAAGCGTGCATTTATCACGCCTGTACATAAAAAGGGTTCCAAGACCGAAGTTACTAATTATCGACCGATTTCCAAGTTATGTATTGTATCTAAAGTGTTCGACCGAATTATATATAATCAATTATACGCGGCCCTAAAGCATTCATTCAATCCGACTCAACATGATTTTTTAAGAGGTCGCTCTACTGTTACAAATCTTGTGCTCTTTAATGCATATTTGACTGAGGCAATTGACAATCGCCACCAGGTAGATGTCGTTTACACCGATTACAGTAAAGCCTTTGACAGAATACATCATAATTTGCTATTGCTGAAACTGTCCCAGATCGCTATAAACGGCGATCTACTTAGGTAATTTACGTCTTATATAAATAATCGATCACAAGCTGTTGTCGTCAGAAACTACATATCAGGATGGGTAACTGTTCCAAGTGGGGTGCCACAGGGCTCACTTTTGGATCCGTTATTATTTGTTATTTTTATCAATGACATTACCTATTACCTGAAGAAAGCTCGCTTATTATTGTTACGAGCTTGAGGTACTTGACAATAAAAATTGCCGATAGAATTACCTAAATTAACACTTTAATTTTCTTTACACCAATTAAAACTTAAAACACTAATAATTAATCACACTGATTCACTTTATTCCGCTCCGAAGCTTCGCTTGTCTCGCCAACTTCAATACTTCCCCGATCGCATCTTGCAGCGCCTATTTATATAAATTAGCACGGAAATATCCAGAATATTCAAGTAAACACGCGCAAGGTACCGAGAGTTCGAGTTTTAACTAGGCGCTAGTGCCGTCGACTAAGGCGCGTAACAGTGCCCCCTCCTAAGACATGCTCGTCCCGAGCATTATCAGCCCCATAATAACGCGCCAGGCGATCCACATGGACGATCTTAGGAGCCCCTCTTGCGCCTTTCTGTATCCGGTAGGTATAACGAAATCGTTGATCATGGTCACAATCCAGTACGGGCCATCCCATTTAGCTTGAAGCTTAGGAGATTTCCCTTTGCTGCGGACTGGATTGTGCAACCACACAAGTGAACCTTCGTCGAACCCTTTGTTGTTCATTTTGCGGTCGTACCGGGTTTTCATCTTTTCAGACATTTGCTGGCCCGATTGTCTGACGTGATCATAAACGTCATTCATTTTGTTCCGCAAGTCATTAGCATAATCGGTTATACTGCGTGGAGCATCAGGTGGTATCCCGGTGATCTGGTCTGCAGGCAGCCGTAATTCTCTTCCAAAGTTTGCGAAAGCTGGTGTCACTGCTGTACTTTCGTGAACAGCGTTTCAATATGACAACAAAAACGGTTGTATGTGCTTGTCCCAATCTCGTTGCTGATTGTCTACAACTTTTGCTAGGTACCTCTCCAATGTCTGATTAAATCGTTCTACCATTCCATCAGATTGCGGGTGATAAGAAGTCGTTCTTGTTTTATGAGTACCCATAACTCGGCAAGTTTCCTGGAATATTTGAGACTCAAAATTCCTTCCTTGATCGCTGTGAATCTCTAAAGGTACTCCAAAACGACAAAAGACTTCATGAACTAGTTTATCTATCTGCAACTGTTGAAGCTTCTTGATTTGGAATGTCGAAGACTTCTGGCCACTTAGTGAAGTAATCCATCACAACCATGAAATACTTGTTACCGCTTTTACTCTCCATAAACGGCCCCGCCACGTCATTGGCTATTTTTTCCAATGGTGCACCAACATTGTACAACTTCAATGCACCTCTACTACGAGTCTGAGGTCCCTTTACAGCCGCACAACTTGTACATTTGCGACACCAGTCCTCGACATCGTTTCGACAGTGGACCCAGTAAAACCGTTCTCGGATCTTCAGTAGAGTTCGTTTAACTCCCAGATGGCCTCCTGAATAATATTTATGGTACAGCTGTAGAACATCCGGTACTTTAGCTTTAGGGACGACCATTTGTAAATGACAGCTGTCTCCCCGAACATTTACCCATTTACGGCACAGAACTCCATCCTGAAGCAGCAAGCTGTCCCACTGGGCCCAATAGCTTTTAGTGGTCGAACTCATCGCTGAGACGTCGCCCCACTTGGGCTTGGGAGCATTGGCCTTCATCCATTCCAGGATCGGCTTGATGTCCGGATCTTCCTGCTGTGCATGTCGTAGGCTGTCCTTCCACCCGTTGCTGAGGTGGTCTGTCCTGAGCATCCTCACGGATACCACTTCCTTACTCTTTTGCCTAGTACAATGTTCCCAATCTTCAGGACAAGGTCTTCTTGACAATGCATCTGCGTTGCCATGAGATTTCCCGCTGCTATATCTGATAGTCAAGTCATATCCCGGCTGCTACTGGGCGGTGATGTTAGCTGCACTTCCCTTCTGAGATCGTTCACCTTCCCTTTCTAGGGTTCGCTTAGGGCAGCTGGATCGAAGATGGCCCCTTTCCCCACAGCCATAGCACCTAGGGCGGTATCCTTTATTGTGGTCGCGAACCGTAACTGCTGCAACCTCCCTAGCGTGAGGGGAACGACGATCCTGCCACCGCCAGGTGGTGCCGTTAGCTGCACTACCCTCTCGAGATCGATCAACTCCCCTTTCTACAGTTCGCTTAGGGCAGCTGGATCGAAGATGGCCTTTTTCCCCACAGCCATAGCACCTAGGGCTGTATCTTTTGTTGCGGTCGCGTATTGTAGCTGCTGCAACCTCCCTGATGCGATGGGAACGATGATCCTGCCGCACGGCTTCCACCTCCAGTGCATGGGCCAAGGCGTCCTTAAGCGTCTCGTGGTGCCCCAGCCTCACAGCAGCTCTGACTTCAAGGTCGCAGATGCCGTCGATGAATGTTTGCACCAGGTCCCTTCAATGAGCGCAGGTACAGACCGGTATGCTTTTCGCACCAGCTTCTCCACCTCTGGAGCCCACTGCTGCAGGTTTCGTTGATGCGCTGCAAACGATCTTTAAGCAGCGCACGAAAGACGTGTTCCAGGTGAGCATCACCATATCTCGCCTCCAACGCCTCAAGGAGTTGCTCATAAGTCACTTCCTCACCGAGAGCTTCCAGAACTGTTAAGGCCTGGTCGCGCAGGCCTAGTGTGAGAGCAGTCATGGCCTGACTTTTATTCCAGCCGTTTGCCTTCATAACAGCCTCGAACTGGATTTTGTAGGCTGACCAGGAAGAGGTACCGTCAAACGGTGGCACCTTGAACCCACGTAGCGAATGTGTTGTAGCTACTACGGGAACTGTAGCTCCCTCTCCAAGTTTGAGTTCGTCCAGTGATTTCTTCATGTCAGCCATTACGTTGTCAACCCGATTGTTTACTTGGTCGATTCGGGTTTCAGCTTTCGCGATTTGGGTTTCAGCTTCCGACAGGCGGTTGTCATGCTGAGCAACCCTATCCTTCACCTCCTTTATCTCCTTCCCGAAGGTAGCGTGAAGGTCCTTCATGAGGAGCATCTGCTCTTCCAACCGACGGGCCTGTTCCTCCTGTCCGCCCCGCAGCTGCTCTTCCAATCGGCGTGGCTGTTCCTCCTGTCGGCGAGCCTGCTCCTGCAGCATCACCATCAGAACACCTAAGTCAGGTGCTGCAGATGTAGGAGCTACTGACGGGCCTGCAGCCGGCGGCTGACCCTCCGCCGTCTGCGGCGTTGCCTGCAAATCTTCTTTGGTCCGTCTCCTGCTGGCGTTGACTTCGGGTGCGGACACGCTCCGTTTCCTCTTTAGGTGAAATCGGCATGATTTTATCCCACTTCTGACACCAATTGTTACGAGCTTGAGGTTCGTGACAATAAAAATTGCCGATATAATTACCTTAATTAACACTTTAATTTTCTTTACACCAATTAAAACTTAAAACACTAATATAATAATTAATCACACTGATTCACTTTATTCCGCTCCGAAGCTTCGCTTGTCTCGCCAACTTCAATACTTCCCCGATCGCATCTTGCAGCGCCTATTTATATAAATTACACGAAATATAATAAAAAACACGGCCGGACAAGGATAATTTAAAATAACATCAATCAAGGATGCTAAGGCTCTACAAGAAGATCTGTTAAATCTAGAGCGTTATTGCCACCTAAAATCCTTAGATTTGAACCCTTCGAAATGTAGATCTACGTCCTATAGTCGCAAATATAAACCGATTGTTTTTAACTATAAATTGAAAGGTGAAAATTTTAAAAGGGATTCCATTGTTAGAGATCTCGGTGTTCTTCATGGTTCCAAATTGATATTTGACGTTCACTTAGGAAGCATTATAACCATATCTACGAAAGCTCTTGGATTTTTGATGCGTATCTCTATGGACTTCACTAAAGCTTAAACTCTAAAGATCCTATATTGTTCTCTTGTAAGAAGTAATTTTAAGTACGCATCTCAAATCTGGAACCCCAGGTATGCAACATATATTACAGGATTTGAATATATCCAAAGTAAGTTAATGCGCTAACTCTGTTATAGAACCAATGACTATCGCTATACCTCAGATAATTATATTAGTTATTGTAAAAAACATCACCTTCTTCCTCTTGCTATGCGTCGTGAGATTGCTGACCTCACTTTTCTGTTAAAAATAGCTTGTGCAGTGCTATTGACTGTCCTAAGCTTTTATCTCAACTACATGTTAGCTGTCCTGCCAAACATCTTAGATACAACAAAATTTTAAGTCTCCCGTTTTCATCTACAAATAATATGCAAAATACATTTATATGGCGAGCGAGCAATAATTTCAATAAGCTAGCCAATGAGTTTGACTTCGATTTGTTTAACACTAGTGCTGCGTCAGCTAGGCGCATACTTAACAATGCATTTTTTGGTAGCTGTAAGTGAGATATTGATGCGTGCTACACAACTATGATTTACTTTTGTATTTGTGTTTATTTTTCTGTTAAAAATAGTGTTATTGACTGTCCTAAGTATGAGTTGATTGTCTTTTATATGTATAATACAAGTTTAGCTGTCATTTGGCATAAATATGTTGTATTGGATACTTTCGAGTGTTAAATCGTATTCATCACTGTTGTAAATTCACTTTTGTATCTATTAGTGAGGATCTTTAATTGGCTTACTGTTGTTAATAATACTATTTATCCTAATTATTATTGATAGCTGTTGGTCTTCCAAATAAAATAAAATAAAATAAGAATTATGTAATATTATTAAAACATCTAAAAATAATATAGCTCTAGAAAGAAGAATGGATGCTAATAAAAATATTCAGACTTGAAAATATATAAAAAATTAAATTGAAAATATTGATTAAAAGTAGTCCATGATTTAACTTAAACATATTAAAAAAAGAGAAAGAAAAAATATCTGGCTAAAAATCTGAACTGTCCTTAACGTCCATCAATATTATTTGCGGCTTTTACACTTATACTTGTTTTTCTGTAATTCTTTGTTAGTTTAACAAACAGATTTTGGCTCTTGTATCTTTATATTGGTATACGCTGTTAATGCCGTAAGTTCAAAGCAGTCAATTTAATTTTGCTTTTTCTGCCTAGAACCATCTGTGTGGGTTACCCTTTTACGATTCCTGGTATCAAATAGTAGTTGGCTGTAAATTTCCACGGCTTTTGTTTGCTACTTATCATCAGGTTGACTGTTGTTTAACACTTTAGTTTTATCAAAAATTAACATTCATAGATCCACACTTAATATTATAAATGTGAAAGTGTGTTTGTTTGTTTGTTTGTTTGTCATTCTTTCACGTCGCAACAGAGCGTCGGCATGACATGATTTTTTTGTATGAGGATAGTTCGTTGACTGTAGAGTGACATAGGTAACTTTTTCCGCGGAAAAACATCTCATTCCCGTGGGAAAATAGAATATGTAGCAAAAGTTTGTCCTTATTTCACGTCGCAACAGAGCGTCGGGATGGCATGAATTTTGGTATGGGGATAGTTCGGTGGCTGTAGAGTGACATAGGCTACTTTTTTCCGCGGAAAAACATCTCATTCCCGTTTCCGTGGGAAATATTCTATTTTCCCACGGGAACGACATGTTTTTCCGCGGAAAAAGTAGCCTATGTCACTCTACAATGAGATGTTTTTCCGCGGAAAAAAGTAGCCTATTTCACTCTACAGCCTCATTCCCGTGGGAAAATAGAATATGTTGCAAAAGTTTGTCCTTCTTTCACGTAGCAACAGAGCATCGGCATGGCATGATTTTTTGTATGGGGATAGTTCGGACTGTAGAGTGACATATGTAACTTTTTCCGCGGAAAAACATCACATTCCCGTGGGAAAATAGAATATGTAGCACAAGTTTGTCCTTCTTTCACGTCGCAACAGAGCGTCGGCATGGCATGAATTTTGGTATGGGGATAGTTCGGTCGCTGTAGAGTGACATAAGCTACTTTTTTCCGCGGAAAAACAGCTCATTCCCGTTTCCGTGGGAAATATTTTATTTTCCCACGGGAACCACATGTTTTTCCGCGGAAAAAAGTAGCCTATGACACTCTACAGCCTCATTCCCGTGGGAAAATAGAATATGTTGCAAAAGTTTGTCCTTCTTTCACGTAGCAACAGAGCATCGGCATGATATGAGTTTTGGTATGGGGATAGTTCGGTGGCTGTAGAGTGGCATAGGCTACTTTATTCCGCGGAAGAACATCTCACTCCCGTGGGAAAATCGAATATGTTGCACAAGTTTGTCTTTCTTTCACGTCGCAACAAAGCGTCGGCATGGCATGAATTTTGGTATGGGGATAGTTCGGTGGCTGTAGAGTGACATAGGCTACTTTTTTCAGCGGAAAAACATATCATTCCCATGTGAAAATCAAATATGTTGCAAAATTAAATTCAGTTAGGTGGCGCCACCGTGATTCTACAAAACGGACGACGTTATGATGGACGAACACAGAAGGTCAGAATATCTGGATTATTATGTCTTTTTACCACCATACTTACTACAATATAATAATATGCGAAAGTGTGTTTGTTTGTTTGTTTGTCCTTCTTACATGTGAACGCAACAGGGCGTCGGCATGGCATGAATTTTGGTATGGTGATAGTTCGGTGGCTGTAGAGTGACATATGCTACTTTTTTCCGCGGAAAGACATATCATTCCCGTTTCCGTGGGAAATATTTTATTTTCCCACGGGAATTACATGTTTTTTCGCGGAAAAAAGTAGCCTATGTCACTCTACAGCCTCATTCCCGTGGGAAAATAGAATATGTAGCAAAAGTTTGTCCTTCTTTCACGTCGCAACAGTGCATCGGCATGCCATGAGTTTTGGTATGGGGATAGTTTGGTGGCTGTAAAGTGACATAGGCTACTTTTTCCGCGGAAGAACATCTCATTCCCGTGGGAAAATCTAATATGTTGCACAAGTTTGTCCTTCTTTCACGTCGCAACAGAGCGTCGGCATGGCATGAATTTTGGTATGGGGATAGTTCGGTCACTGTAGAGTGACATAAGATACTTTTTTCCTCGTAAAAGCATCTCATTCCCGTTCCCGTGGGAAAATAGAATATTTCGCACGAGAACGGGAATGAGATGTTTTTGCGCGGAAAAAAGTAGCCTATGTCACTCTAGAGCCTCATTCCCGTGGGGAAAATAGAATATGTAGCAAAAGTTTGTCCTTCTTTCACGTCGCAACAGAGCATCGGAATGGCATGAGTTTTGGTATGGGGATAGTTCCGTGGCTGTAGAGTGACAAAGGCTACTTTTTTACAGCGGAAGAACATATCATACTAGTGGGAAAATTGAATATGTTGCAAAATTTGTCCTTCTTTCACGTCGCAACAGAGCGTCGGAATGGCATGCGTTTTGGTATGGGGATAATTCCGTGGCTGTAGCTTAACTTTTTACAGCGGAAAAACATATCATACCCGTGATAAAATCGAATATATTGCAAAATTAAATTCAGCTAGGTGGGGCCACCCTGATTCTACGAGACGGACGACGGTACGATGGACGAACACAGAAGGTCAGAATATCTGGATTATTATGTCTTTTTACATAAATTAAGATGAAAAATGTATGAATCTGTATTTTTCCACGCAGGACCTTGAAGAGAGCGATAAAATACATAAAATTCACCAGCTGATTTCTTCAAACGTTTTGGTGCATTGTAATTCACAGAATAGGCGATAACCTCGCAGACGATATTAAGTAATCCGTTGATGCTCTGCCTACCCCGCAAGGGTTACAGGCGTGATTATAAGTATGGATCAGAAATACTATCACCACCTGTCACGCTTTCATCCTTAACTATTACTTAACTGTGGTAGAAACAGTTCTTAGTAAGCCTTATTAATAAGCCTTAGTAATATTTATTGAACGGAAATGAATGCAGTTATTATATGTGGTTATGAATGAATCGGTATTACAATAAGAAAAATTGTGCAAAATTATAAGAAAAATATTTTTGAGAGTTCTTATTAACTAACATATACATAGTTTAAATTGATTCCGCTAGATGTCGTTACTAGGTTTTTAAAACGCGGTAACGAAATGTTTCCTAACATGTACTAAACTCCCGCCG
>CAJQZP010001085.1:0-130912 GCA_907164705.1 Parnassius apollo
TAATTAGTAAAAAGTATTACTAATATTACTAATTATTGTTTATTTTTATCTTCTTCGGTTTAGTATCTGATATTAGTGTGTAAGCACAGTGGTAGCACACAGCTGTCGTGACGATACTGCCTATCAATCTGCAAACCCAAATGCCGCCTAGATCAAAACACACATTTCTCTGGTTCGGTTCTTTTATTTTAGGTTTTCATTTTTTGGTAACACCATGTGGAAATACGATTATTTTTCCTGTCACTTCGACTTCTTGCATTGCTTTAACTTTGAAGCAACCATGTACCATCAGTCATGTACTTTAGCCTCATATGATGTTGTGCACTGTAGTACGTAATTACGTACGTTCGTAATTCGTACTAGCTAAGTACAGGAACAGTTTGAAAAAATCCAACAAGCACTATTACGAATACTAAAAACTCGATATACCATAAGGAATTTGTAAATATTATTGTTCACTATATTTGTTTACATAATTTTGATATCATTTTTGTAATTACACACTCACAGAATACCAGCGCAAAATAGTAACTTAATGCTACTATGTTACGAATGGTAAGTGTACAGAAAGTCCTCACGGGTCACAACGCATCTTCATTTTGATTCGTAATCGAGGATAGATGTAGATGTCTATGGGCCACAGCAACCACTTACCATCAGGTGGACTGTGTGCTCATTTGTCACCCTATCCCATAAAAAATTGTATTGAAAAGGATGGGTCAGTAATCTGACGATCCACAAAGTATTTTCTAATACAGGAATTTACTTAAATTCTGAAAAGTTACTAATTGACTCCGTAGACATAACTTGCTACACGCAACGCATTCCCACCTACATACAACTAGCTACGAACATCGTAGCTGTCTGACTTTCGGTATTTAAATTTCATTCAAAATATCCGGACAATCTTGTGTCGTTAAAAAAAGTTAAAATTGCAGCCTATCTACGTCCCGCTGCTCTGCCACAGGCCTCCTCTCATTTCTGAAAGGGCAAGGAAAAATCCGCCGCGCTGCCCCAATGCGTTTCGGCTAAGTTCACACGTCATCAAATTTTTTTTTCTTATTTCTCACACATGCAGGTTTCCTCACGATGTTTTACTTCACTGCTGAGAAAGAGGTTAATCAGCATTTAAAATTGCAATTAATAATTTAATTGGTGCCGGCGGCGATTAATCCCGGGTGCTCGCGTGTGAAAGCGAGCGCTAACCATTTGAGCTTTCACGGCTTTCATACTATGACTTTTGTCCTGCCTTAATTTATTTTCTGCAAAATTAAATATTCTTTGAAACCTTAGTCATATAAGCTTAAGTACAAAAGTGTGACAAGTATTATGAAGACTTTTCTTCAGTCCAAAGAAATATAATGTTTTGTTTTCCTTAACAATATACTGTGCTCTTTGTACATCATTTGTGTGAAGATCAGATTTATATTTTTTCTTATCAAAACACGAGTCATTCAGTGAATTAAAGTCTTAAATGCAATTTTAATAATTTAAAGCCTATAACAAAATCTTTTAAATTTCACCGATATCAATGTATACTTTATTCATTCCCAAAGGAATAGCCTCCGTGGCGCAATCGGTTAGCGCAGTCGGCTGTTAACCGAAAGGTTGGTGGTTCGATCCCACCCGGGGGCGGACTTTTTTTACCCTTCTACAAATTTTCCTTTTCCTGTTAGTTTGTTTTACATTAACAACACAAAAATTACGAACTTTATTTTGAATAAATATATAGAGCCAGGGGTTTCATTCATACTTTATCGCAAGCGGGAAAGGAAAACTCTCCCTTTGACGTTAACGTAGACTGGAATGGCCCTCTCCCCACGGCGGATTGGTCTAGCCCGTTTATGTTACTAACTACATCCTATAAGTATCTATCGTCAAGCCTACCTCTAAATAAGGACGTAGCTGGCAGACTGACTTGTCGGTGAACGGATCTTTAATAGATATTCGAAGCGGGAATACAATCTCAGTATAATTGTGTAGTTTACGAGTACATTATCGTAAATAAAGTACTATAACCTATATCTTCTATAAACTACTTTTACCAGTGACTTGAAATTTGGTTGATTTTCTATTTTAAGTTATATTAAAAATATTATTTCTATACTATGATTTTCTCCGGTAGTTTACAAACATAAGTTTGCACAAGATAAGCATAAGGATAAACATTCAGACCCAGAACAAAAGTATTTTAATTGACTAGTACATACCTCATTCTAACAACAACTGAGGAGGCAGCGTTAAACTTTTCATTTGTACATTAATGAAGACTTACCTCCAGGATCAACATGCCTAAGTCTCGCTTCTTGGATTGAACAAAACGTAAATTATTGGCTTTTGGCTTAGAACACCGAATCTACGTCGTATTTTATGGCACAGAAGTTCCTATTTTTATGTCCAATATTGATTCTAGTTTTGCAGATAGAGTTTCAGTTTTAGTAATTTGAGAAAACTGACACTTCCAAATTATTTCAAACTTCTAACCATCTGTATTACGTTTTGCTCGAAATCTAATCATCCAGTCGTTTGAAAGAAGGACCATGTCTGTTCCGCTACAAAACTCAAGAGTTCTGCTGTAAAAACACCCTAGGACCTTTGAGCATAAGCCTGCCTTTAAGCATATGATAATCACTTTAGAAGGCATTCCTTTAAGGATAAGTTTTCACTACTATTTATAAATAAGCTCCAAAATCCAAATACCTACTGACTACAGTCCACATCCACTGCAGCATAAATTCTCTGTGTTGAGTTGTGTTGCCACAGTAGATATGGACAGTGCTAATGACGCTCAGAATTGAAGTCAATAAACTTTTCAAATTATAATTATGGCTGATCATCACAACCATCTTATCTTACATGGTAGAGATACGCTGCAGCTGTATGTCTGTATTACGAATGGCTGGCTCGACTAGGAATAGACCTCTTTCACTTGGCGTAATTAGCAGCTTGATACTGCTTTATATCGCACAGTGTGTGATCTTAGAAGGAGTCTTTCTTCACGGTGATAGTCTTATTTACTTAGTCGTCGCGACTCTCTAAAACACATAACCTCAGTTATGTTGAGTTGGCTACGGGTATTCATGGGAATCTATTTAACTTTTGCTGAACTACCAGTTCGTTAGCTTTTTATAGAATAAGGGTGACAAACGAGCACAAAGTCCAACTGATGGTAAGTGGATGCTGTGGCTCATAGACATCTCGAATTATCCCCGATTAAGAATCAAAATGCAGATGTGTTACTACCTCAGAGGACTAAGATGGAATGCCTTTTTTCCAGTAAAAAAGGTCTCCAGATCTCTACACTCACCATACGAAACACAGCAATATTAAGCTGCTAGTTAACGCTGATATTCTGTAAGAGTCGTCTTCCCCAGTCGAGCCGAGCCTTACGTTCTACAACCATAGTATACCTGCAGCGTGGTTCTACCACGTACGAAAAGCTCACGAATATAGCTTATGTAATGTTACAAAAAATACTTAATGTTTAAAGTATTGTAAAATATTGTATTATGCTACAATTTTAACGGTGGTTACCGTGCCTATCACTTAATCTGCTTATCGTAAAATGTTTACGTTCTCTAAATAACACCGCTTAAAATAATTTAATGAAAACATAGGTTCCATTCCATCCATTACAGGCTATAAAAGTTTACTGCTAAACATAGGCGTCACACACAGATAGCTTCGTGGGGGGGATTTTGTTAAAGTTGTCACGCTTGGAATTTATATTATGATATAATAAAGCGATATATTCCATTGATCCACCTGTTACAGAGTATAAAGGATCCATAGTTGCCACGCTTGTCATGCGGGCTGGCAACTAATGGTTTAATAATTTTGAGTTGTTATCAGGAAGATGGTGCTACACATCTCGTAGTTTTTCGTTTAATGGTGTAAGAATCTTCACTAACACGTAATATCGTCTTATGCTTATCGTAAGAGGTGACAAAAAACATTGATTATATAGATATACATATATTTAGACGAATTCTCTATGAAACAAGAGGAGGCCCGTGCCTGGCGATGGAACATGTATGCATATTATACAACTAGTAACTTTATTATTTTACTTGAGGTAAATTAACACAGAGTGACAGTTAACTTGAGGTTAATAACTATTGGATAATAAATCTTGAGGGATGCCGAAGTCAAACAGGAGATTGCCACAGATTGGTGATGATAAAGATTTCTGTATGTTATCAACGTAGTATGATGTTATACACTACACTGCAATGATTTTGGCAAAATCGGCTTTTAAAGCAGAAAATCGAGTTTCAATTAAAAAGTTGTGCCCCCGGGTGGGGTCGAACCACCACCCTTTCGGTTAACAGCCGAACGCGCTAGCCGATTGCGCCACGGAGGCGGTATCATACTTTACCTAATAAGTAAATAATATAAAATTTGAAATATTAATTTAAATTTTGTAATATTAAATAGTTTATATATGTTTTGCGTAATTGTAAATCTGGATTCTAGACCCATATTGGTAGTTTCACGTTTAAAAATTAAAAAATTAGCGATCATTCAGTCTATTTAAAATTCAATGCCTAGTTTAAATGTCAATCTACGGAAAGCGTTTAGCAGAACCTGAATGCGCACGTAAAGACAAAAATCAGTATAAGTAGCGCGCGATGATTTAGGAGTGAGAAGGTGTTTTCAAGTGGTAGAGTCATGCTTCAGCTATATTAATTGTATAGTTGTAGTACGGCTGGGTCGGCTCGACCGTGGAAGGACCACGCTCTCACAGAATACCACCGTAAAATAGCAACTCGGCGCTACTGAGTTATGGTATGTAGTCATTGAACTGGAAACGAGGCATCCCATCGTAGGTGTAGATGTCTATGACCCACAGCAACTGCTTACCAGACTATGTGTTTGTTTGGCACCTTTATCCTTTAAAAAATAGACCTCACCAAGGCTTCAGTGGAGGGTATGCCGTATTTCTCGTTCGTGCTATATTATGTAGGATGTAGGAGGGGTGGACAATTCCAGCTACACTCCTTATCGAGAAGCCCGTAAAACTTAGCGCTGTCAAGGCTGTAATGTGCGACAACGTTCACATAACCCGGACAGGGGTGAAGCGATGTACACCTTGGGGTTATAGCCGGTAGGATTCTGACATAACCTGTCTATTGTCCCCACGGTCTGCACACACTATGAGAATTTTCACACATACAAAAAAGTAGTATTAATATTTTATATAATTGAAGTGATAATATAAGAATTTTTAATGTTATGATTTATTAGTTTAGATTTTCAAATTCATAATAGAATTATTTAAAAAACATGAAGTAGATCAAGATAAAAAAATCTATAAATGTAAATAAATCCGTTCACAAAGCTTATAGCATATGCGGGTCAAAGTGATTGAAGCACGAATACATAGTCGATCAAGGCACATCAATCTTTGTCTGACTAGGATTTAATTACGATTTCTTAAACTCATATAGATAAACGCAAAAACAAGCACGCACACTACACACATAAAGTAAGTTAATCTTATTATGTTTATGACACTAGTGTCAACTTGAGATATTATTGTTAACTAACTAAAACATAAAAAGTGTAAAAGTTGGAGAAAGCTCTGATTAATGAGATACAAGTTCACGTGCAATCACTAGATAATTAATTAGGGGACATCATATATTCATTGATATGTTATCAATTATAATATTATTGGGGTATTCATATAGTATTCTCATATGGGGAATAAGTCGCTCGCGTTCGTAAGCTTCGACTACCTAATCCTAAGCTCATCCTGCACGTGTCCCCCAGGTAGTGCTAAACGAGCAACAAGCCAAAAGTACAGACCCGGTGTGGTAGTGGCGTTAAATATACCACCCCATAGTTTCACCATGAGCTATCAAAGAAAAAATAGCCCCGATATCCTGGCGCCCCTTTAGTGGGGCAGAGATGCGAAGAATCTCCGGGAGGAAAACCGGCGACGAGGTTCACCACCCATCACGTTCTGTCTCCCGGAGGGGCGAAATGTGGATTGGAGAAGCCCGTCTGGCTACGTTGAATGTATGTGGAGCAATTATTGATAAGACGGATGAAGTGTGCGATATGATGTATGATAGTTAAATAGATGTGTTATGTGTAAATAAGACGAAACGGAAAGAAAAGGATGTCACTACACATGGTACGTATAACGCATACTGGTCTGATATAGACGAGACCGAGCGGGCATGCCAGGTAGTAGGAATCATTCTTTCAAAAAGAATGAGTCAATGTGTGAAAGAATATGAATGTGTGAGCTCGAGACTGCTATGGATACGAATGAAAGTGGGCTTAAAGAAGTTGTTTGTGGTAGGGGTCTACGTCCCAGATATGTCTAAGTCCACTTATATCCAAGAGTAGCTTTGAGAGATGGTAAGGATGGTGTTATTGAAGTGTAAGGGAAATGAAAATATTGTTATGCTTGGAAATTTTAATGGAGAGGTTGGGGTAAAGAGGCTTGGTTATAATAGGATATTGGGAACGTTTGCTGATGAAAGTATAAATGAGAATGGTGAAAGCCTTCTCACCGTTTGTGTGTAAAAGAATATTTTTGTGACGAACGCTTTTTTTCGTCATAAAAAGATTCACATGTATACTTGGGAAAAAGGGTGATGATAGAAGCATGATAGATTTCATAATTATGGATATAATGGATAAATAAAAGAATGAGAAGCGCAGTAGTAGATACAAGGGTTTACCGGGGGTCCAACATAGGGACGGATCATCATTTGGTATTTTTAGTGGTCTATACAGACGGCGGCATTGGACATCTTTGTCTACCACTGGGTTACAGCGTATTAGAACGGAGAGGTTACAAGATGAAGGTGAGAAAAACAAGTACAAATGTAGACTGAAAGAAAATGTAAGTGGCTTGGACGAATTATGTATGAATGAGTTAGACTTGGAAAACGTACAACAAAATGTTAAGAACCTAAGCCGTTATATTTTTATTATTATTAATCTTTGCCTCGATCTGTGTAGACTGAGCCCACATTTGCGGTTTTTTTAAGTGTATCAAAGATTTGCAGTAGTACGCTTGGGTTCAGATTTTTTTAAAATTAATTATGGGATCCCATTGCGTGTTGCCATTAATGACTTATACGAGTAGATCTGAGACGTGATCTTTCACTTCTCACCGTATCAGCAAGCTATGGAGAGGGCTATGCTTGGAGTTTTCTCCTTTCTATATATGCAATAGAATCGAAGTGACCGGAATAGCCCAACGGATTAGTAAGCTGAAGTGGCAATGGGCCGGCCATATAGCTCGACGAACCTACAATCAATGAACAATAAAGGTTCTTGAGTGACAACCTCGTACCGGTAGGCGAAGTGTAGGGTGGCCCCCCACTAGATGGAGTAATGACATGGTAAGAAACGTAGGGAGTCGATGGATGCAAGTGGCTCAAGAACGTGTTTCGTGGCTTTCCTTGGGAAAGGACTATATTTAGCAGTGGAAGGGCTGTAATGATGATAATCATGATGATGATGAGATCCCAAGCAAATGATTGCACCCAGCCATCTTCTCAATTTAAGGATAATTTTTATAGATTCTCAAATTATCCTTGGTGGGGGAATCGGTACTATTTTCCAAGGATGTGGTGGAAGCAATCTTGGACATGTTTGTGGCGGCGCTGTCATCGCGCCGCAAGCGAAAACACACCGAAGCCTAAATCACGCTATCAGCATTCCGAATCATAAACAGCATATATAGAACATCTCTGAACTATCACACGGAGTGTGAGCCGCTCCCCGGGCAAAACACCTTGCCCGGCGGGAGATCTCCCCTTTTCCTTCCACGGCCACAATGGTGACCCCGACGTGATCTGAACACGCAACCAAACACCTTCGGAAACTACAACCTCAAGCCTTCGTCATTATCCTCAAGAACCCTTACCATTCACTACTGAGAATCGTCTTCTGCAGTCTTCAGTTCCTGCAAGCCAGCCCAACTTGTCTTCATCTCGACTCACCGCAGATTTATAAGGCAGACTTCTGGCACTTACTCCGGCACATCGTTCTCACCGGCATCACTTGCCAGTGCCGTAGTACGGCATGCATTACACATCGGCATATCATTCGCACCGGTGTCACTTGCCCTTACGCACACAGCATGCATTCCCCACCGGCATTAAAGGACACACCGGCAATCGGACTGCACTATCGACCTCCGGTCTGAGCAGGGGGGTGATGTGGACAGGCTATCAACATTCCGAATCATAAACAGCATATATAGAACATCTCTGAACTATCACACGGAGTGTGAGCCGCTCTCCGGGCAGAACACCTTGCCCGGCGGGAGATCTCCCCTTTTCCTTCCACGGCCACATGTTTATGACTGCAGACTTAGAGAATGCTGGTCGTTTGCATCAGCTATATATGTATTCATTTTATTCTATTAGATTAATTATAAATAAAAACTAAAATAACTTATATTCAATTTGTTATAAGCGTCATTATAGAAGTTAATATTTTTTACAGGGTAAGGGTGACAAACAAGCACACAGTATACCTGATGATAAGTATTTGCTGTGGCCCGTAGAAATCTACACTATCGACTACGAATCAAAATGCAGATGCGTTGTTACCCGTGAGGACTAAGATGGAATACCTCGTTTCCAATAAAAGTTCTCCGGTTCTCTACACTTACCATACGTAACACAGCAGTGTTAAGCTGCTATTTTATGCTGGTATTCTGTGAAAACGTGGTCCTTCCTCAGTCGGCCCGACATTTTCGTGCTACAACTATACTACCAATATAGCTGCAGCATGGCTCTACCACGTATAAAATAGATTGTAGATAAAATAATAGCTGATATGGACCATAAACTTTTAGGTCCATGACTATAAATAAAAATAACTTTTTCTAATAACAGCTTATGTCCAGTAATCGAAAAACGATATGTAAATAAGGGCCTTTGACAGACCAGTTTTTTTTTAAATTGAATATGGTTGACAAACCAGCACACAGTTCACATGATGGTAAGTGATTGCTGTTGCCCATAGACATTTTATCTACATTTATCCTCGGTTAAGTATCAAAACGCATATACGTCGTCACCCCTAAGACCTAACATGGAATGCTTCGTTTCTCGTAAAAGGGTCTCCGGTTCTTTACACTCACCATACGAAATACAACGGCATTCTTTTGATGTTTACAGTATTATTATTGGCACAAATACTGACAAGAGTAATTAAGTTACAGTGTAATATAAACGCTTCATCAATTGAATATATTAAGTGCGTATGATGATGATGATGATAGTACCGATTCATCATAAAAGGAAAAAAGATGTTTCAAATTATTTAATGGAAAATTAAATAATTTGAAAAAGGCAATTAGGCATTCCCCGACCCAAATACCTCAAACATCGACTATCATTTCAAACTATAATCAGGCTAATCCTATCCAGTATAATTGTTATGTTAATAACAGTATTTGATTGAAAACAATTTATGCGGTTCGCAGTTTCTACTTGGTTATTGTTATTTGATTATAAGTTAACGGACGCCTGAGGAAACCATTAATGTTCAATTTTGTCACAAGAATCATTATATGTTTGTCCATTTTAGTGATTTATCGATTGATATTATAATCTAACAATGGTGACCAGGAAACATTTATTATGTCCTTGATTAAGAATCAAAATGCAAATGCCTTGTCACCATGAATGACTAAGATGGTAAGACTCGTTTCCAGTGAAAAGGTTATTGATTTCTCATCACTTTGGAAGTTTTCATCAGAATTATATTGCTATTTTGCTGGTCTTCCTAAAATCAAGGCGACATATTGCCAACACGATACAACTGAAACGTGACTCTACTAAATTAAGATAATGGCATGTAATTCACTCATTCTTAACCGACGTCAAAAATAGGAACAGGTTCTTAATTCGATTGGATTTTCACTTTTAATGTTAATGTATGTTACCCTATACCTTGACAAATTGTGAACAGATTCAAGTGATAATTTTTTTACTAAACAGCCAGGGTCCATAAAATTTCGTAAAAAAGTATTATGTGGAAAATAGGAGATGATATTTTAATTAAACGTTTAATAATAACTAAAAACCAATTTTATGGAACTAAAAATAATATAATTTCCAAAAACAGCTTCTGAAGCCCAGAAATAATAGTAATAAAGGCTAGAAGACCAGCCCTCCTATCAAACGTAGCCCTTTTTTTCGTTGTCTACACACCTTACACTTAGCACGTCTCCTTCCCTCGCCAACATTCGTATGAACTCGCCAACATGGTATAAACGAGATACAAGTTCCAACTATGGGGGAAAGCAAAGTGTTTTATGCTAACATTGTAAATCTATTCATTGGTTTTACAATGGCAACTTACTTTCATAGTACTTTTTAATTTTTCCATATTTTAAACGTACATTTTCCCCATCGTTTCGCTTAGTTTGTATAGTTGATTCAGTAAAGCTGTTCAATATACAATAAAAATTATCGTTAATTTAAAAAATTTAACTACCACTAATAAAAATACGATAATTTTTGTGTATTTATTTTATTGAATAAGGGTGACAAACGATACACAGTTCACCTGATGGTAAGTGGATGCTGTGACTCATAGAAATATACATCTGTCTTAAATTTAGGATCAAAATACGGATGCGTTGTTACCCCTGAAGACTAAGATGGAATGCCTCGTTTTCAGTAAAAAAAATCAAATAAATAAATAAAATTAAAAAAAAATAAACAAAATGGGTCTCCGGTTTCCTACACTCACCATACGAAACACGGCAGCATTAAGCTCCTATTTTACGCTGGTGTTTTGTAAGAGTATGGTTCTTCCCCGGTCAAACCAACCCATTCGTGCTACAGCCATAATGTACTTTATATAGCATACTTAAATAACTTCGATAGTGATAATTAATTTCATAAGTTTAATTCAATTCTGATAATATTTAATACTGGCTACATGTGTGTCGTCATTTTCAAAAAATATAAACCTATAATAGGAAGTTTAAAGATGAGATATCAACTTTCAAAAAAAAAAATAAATCTGAAAAGCCATTACCGTCCGACTAAATTCCATTAAATTAGATAAAATTATAAGACATCACCACCATGTGCTCAAATTTGAATGAGATAAATTTAAAAGCTATCATCCTCCACACAAATACTATTTAATGAGGTAAAATGAAGAAAAAGACACCCTCCGTACTTACACAGAAGACATTGCACATCATCAAATGACTTAATTGGCATTTTTAGTCTGTTACATGACTTATAATTAAAGCATTTTTAGATACTGTATGCACGGCCTCCGTGGCGCAATCGGCTAGCGCGTTCGGCTGTTAACCGAAAGGTTGGTGGTTCGAGCCCACCCGGGGGCGTTTCTTTTTAATTAAAACTCGATTTTCTGCTTTTAAAGCTGATTTTGTCAATATCAGTACTATACATAGTGTATAACATTATACTACGTTGAAAACATACAGAAATCGTTATCATCACCAATCTGTGACTATCTCCTGTTAGACTTTGGCATCCCCCAAGATTAATTATTGAGTCGCTTATAACCTCAAGCTGAATATCACTCCTATTCCGAGGGCGTGGATTGGGCGTACCTCAGGTAAAATAATAATAATAGCACGAAAACCCGACAATCGATAGGGAAAATAGGTTCACGAGTGGCAGCCTAGTACCAGTAGGGGTAGTGTAGGGCGACCCCCACTAGATGGATTGACGAGCTGGAAAGACATGCAGAAAGTCGATGGATGCAGGTGGCTCAGGATCGTGCTTTGTGACATTCCTTGGGGGACGCTTATGTTCAGCAGTGGACTTGTGAAGGGCTGTAATGATGGTGATGATGATGATGATGATGATGATGATGATGAAAATAATAAAGTTGTATAATATGTACACACGTTTCATTGCCAGACACGGGCCTCCTCTTATTTCATAGAGAATTTTCCTAAGTATATGTATACCTTCATAAGCAATGGTTTCTGTCACCTCTTACGATACGCATAAGACGATATTATGGTTTAGTTAATGTTCTTACACCGTCAAGCTGCTAATTACGCCATGTGAACAAAGTCCATTCCTAGCTAAGTCAGCCCTTCGTAATACAGACATATAGCTTCACCGTAACTTTACCACGTAAGACAATGTAAGACAGTTGTAATGCTTAGCCCATAATTATACTTTTTAAAATCAGCGCTGTCCATATCTACTGTGGCATACATAGAGAATTTATGTTGGAGTTTATATGGACTGTAATCGGTAGGCATCTGGCTTTTTTGGCTTACTTACAAATAGTAGCAACAATATGGGTGGAGGATACGTATTTATTTTATCCTTAATGGAATGCCTTAAAATGTGGTCAGTTCGTGCTTGAAGGCAGTCCTAGGGTGTTCTACCGGAGAACACTTGAGTCTTGTATCTGAGCAGACATGGATCCTCTATCAAACGACTGCATGATTAGATTTCGAGTAAGATGTATTACGGATGGTTAGAAAATTGAAATTATTTGGAAGCGTCAGTAGTCTCATATTACTAAAGAAACTCTATCTGTATAAACTAGACCCAATATTGAACATAATAAGTAGGAACACATGTGCGATAAAATACGAAGAAGAATCGGTGGTCTAATCTAAATGCCAATAATTTACGTTTAGTTCAATCGAAGAAGCAAGACTCTGGCACGCTGATCCTGGAGATAAGTAGTCATTAAAGTACAAATGAAAAAGTTAAACTTTGCCTTCTCAGTTGTTATTAGAATGAGGTATATACTAGTCTATTTAAATATTTTTGTTCTGGGTCTGAATGTTTAACCTTGTGCTTATCTTGTGCAAATTTATGTTTGTAAACTGTTTCTACGATACGGGAGAAAATCCTAGTTTAGAAGTAATGTATTTAATCCTATTTAAGATAGAATAATATAGAACATCATAATTTATTAACGGTGATGTAAACTACACAATTATACTGAGGTTGTATTCTCGCTTCGAATATCTATTAAAGATCCGTTCACCGACAACTTAGTCTGCCAATTACGTCCTTATTTAGGTAGAATTGACAATAGATACTTATAGGATCTAGTTGCTAACGCGAACGGGCTAGACATGTCCCCAGTGTGATGACGGCCTTGTCCAGTCTACCTTAACGTAAAAGGGAGAGCTTTCCTCTCTCGTTTGCGGTAAGGTAATAGGCCCCTAGCTCTATATATTTAGTCAAAATAAAATTGGTAATTCTTGTGTTGTTAATGTAAAACCAAACTTATAGAAAATATTGATAAAATATAGGGAAAATTTTTAAAAAAGGTAGAAACTCCCCCCCCCCGGGTGGGATCGAGCACCACCAACCTTTCGGTTAACAGCCGACTGCGCTAACCGATTGCGCCACGGAGGCTATTCCTATGGGAATAAATAATGTATACATTGATATCAGTGAAATTTGAAAGCTGTTGTTAAAGGCCTAAAATTATTAAAATAGCATTAAAACTTTGACTTGAATTATTGCAATGAATGCTCGCGTAATGTCATCGCTTAAAATACATACATATTTGTTATAGACTCATATTTTGATTGAAATATAAACCTGATCTTTACACACCTGTTGTTTATAGGGCAGTACGTTGTTAAGGAAAACCAAACATTATTTATTTATTTATTTATTTATTTATTTATTTATTTGTGTTTCCTACTAACATCTACCATTACAGGGAAAACCTAAATCGATAAATGTAGCATCTCAATTCAAAAGGTAACAATTCAAATGCTAAAAGATTACTAATTACAACACAATAATTAATTTAAATAACAATACATAATAATTAATTTCAATGACAATACATTACAATCAATTGTATAATACAATTTAAGAATAACATATATACATATTTATATTTCTTTAGACCGGAGAAAGTCTACATAATACCTGTCACACTTTTGTACTTAAACTAAAATTATTTATTAATGTATTAATTTTGCAAAAATTAAATTGCAGCACGACATAAGTCATAGTATGAAGAGCCTTGGTAGCTCAGATGGTAAGCAATCGCTGTAAATTACACACTTCCACAGCGAGCAACCTGGGTTCCGATCTCCGCCGGCACGAACGAAATTATTAGTTGCAATTTTAAGTGCTGATTTACAACGTGCTCGGATAAGAAGGAAAACATCACGAGGAAACCCGCATATCTGAGAAATAAGAAAAAAATATTTCGATGACGTGAGGTGTTCGCTAACACGCCACAGTAGGCACGACAAAAGTCAAAGTATGAAGAGCCGTGGTAGCTCAGATGATTAGCGCTCGCTGTAAATTTCACAATATGCGAGCAACCCGAGTTCGATCCTCGCCGGCACCAATGAAATTGTTAATTGTAATTTTAAGTGCTGATTTACAACGTACTCGGCAGTGAAGAACAACATATTGAGGAAACATGGATCTGAGAAATAAGAAAAAAAATTCGATGACATGTGAACATGCATTGGGGCAGCGCGGCAGACATTTCCCTACCCTAAAACCCTTTCATAAATGAGAGGAGTTCTAAGGCGAAGTATATAAGCTGTAACTTTAACTTTTTAATTTTTTTTAATGACAAAAGTTGAATATTCTGAATGAAATTAAAATAATGAAAGTCTGTCGGCTACACTGTTCGTAGAGACTTAGTGTGTTTGTAGCCAGTTGTATGTAGGCGAGAACACGTCTCGAAGGTTACGGCTACGGAGTTAATTAGTAACTTTCCAGAATTTGCGGATCGTTACAACAATGACCTGTCCTTTTCATTACAATTCTGCTTTAATACTTAAAACGGAATTGTGGTTAGGCTCAAAACTGATGTGTTTATTTTAACATTGAGCTCCGTATAGAGTAGTCGAATTAAATTATACTCTCTACCGGGTACTCCTTATTCTACATTAGCAGCTAGGTAAAGTCCACCGTTAGACATTCGCCCTTTACGTCTACAAAAAACTCGGCTTATTCGTCACGCTTGACACATAGATTGCATCTGTTATGGCCGCAGTACCGAGGTCTCGCACTTTGACGCTCTTCCTCTATCGCTGGTATAGGTATTTTACATGAGTCCTAAATGAGTTTGATAATAATTACGTCCTTCAGACCAAATTTCGGTCATGGCGGCGAGTCACAACGATTTGGATATACCACCATTTATCGAATGATCTTTCTGGTATATTCCATAGTCGTGAACTTAATAAAACAAATATTTTTATATGTACATATAAAAAACAAAAAACGGTTATGTACTCGTATGATAATAATTCACGCTGAGCACAGTTAAGAGAAACGCTTACCTATGCTAATGTTTCCCATGTTAATGGTTGCTCTTATTGAAATATAACGGTTTGTTTAGTCTTTCGCAATGCTTAGTAATATTATTAATTCCATTATAATGCGTCCGACAAAGGGATGAAATAATTTCTGTCTTAAAATATAGAGAGTATACCAATCACAGGCGTTCTTGGTCCGCAGCGGTGACAACGCTTGTGTAGCGTTCTCAGTTTAAAAAGTGTCTATGTGCTGCAGTAGCGACCTGCCGACAGGACTGGAAATTCGCTTTTTACTTCAGTTGTATAAGAAAAATCTGTTTTCCTCACTAGACATATTATGTAACACTATGCCGCACCTCTCAATTGCACTCTCTCAGTTCAATGCGCCGATGTGTTAACTCACTTCTTCAAATTGTACTGACGCATAGCGCGAGACCTGAAAATTCGAAAGGTGTTAAGATATAACTATTTTTTATTATTTTTATTAACTGAGACCCCGTGAAATGTAAAGTGATGCATAGTACCTAATATATAGATAATTTTTACTTTCTACATTTCATTATACTCAATGGTTACGCGGATTTATTTTGATAGATGACTGAGTTGACAGATGTGTTTATCTGTTACGCCATGGCGCAATTTGGAGCAATGAGCCCAAGCAGAATGCTGCACCAAAGTTATTGAGTTAACGCAAGCAATTGCCCATGTCTATTCTTCACAATGTAAGTGTCAAGTCAAAAGCGAGAGTGTACTGCCTAGCAATAGGCATTTGCTAAGCTATGTCAGTTTGCTTTACCATCTTCGGTTATAAAACCACTTACCATCAGGTAGCACAGTAAGATATGCACTTGCGGACACTTGCGTTAAGTAGTTACATAAAAACACGTGTTAAAATGAAAAAAATTTTACGTCCGATTTCAACATAAACAGAAATGAAGGTGTACCGTATAATATAAATATCCGACTTAAGAACCTCCCCTCTTTTGAAGTCAATTAAAAGGAATAAAATATTATAATTAATTTTATGGTAAACTTTTTATATCTTTTGCTTTTTAAAATTTAAATCAATATCAAATTTTACGATTTACTTCCAACAAAATTTCACAAGCATTGAACTTACTAAATTGTTGTCTTGTAGCCTAAAACAAATCAAATGTTAACCATACAAATCATTCTGCGGAAAAATAACATTCCAAGCAGTGTTTGAATTGTGGGTAAGGTTTTGCATTTGTTAAATATAAAAGAAAGGGGAAACATTATTTAAACAACTACATATTTCATTATCACCATTGTTATCGCTGCTGTTTTCGAGAGTCATTACGAATCGTCTCGCACGCAGACTCGACGACTTCCAGCCTCCCGAACAAGCCGGTTTCCGAAAAGGCTTCAGTACCATAGACCACAAACATACCCTGCGGCAGATTGTACAGAAGACCGAAGAGTACAATCTGCCACTTTGCCTGGCGTATGTGGACTATGAGAAAGCCTTTAATTCCGTCGAAATTTGGGCGGTGCTACAGTCCCTTCAGCGGTGCCAAGTTGACTGTCGGTATATCGAAGTGCTGAAGTGTTTGTACAGTAGGGCTACGATGGCTATCCGAGTACAGAACCAGAGTTCGAAACCTATTCAACTGCAGAGAGGTGTAAGACAGAGTGACGTTATATCCCCGAAACTCTTCACCGCAGCATTGGAAGACGTTTTCAAGTTACTGGACTGGAAAGGATACGGTATTAACATCAATGGCGAGTACATCACTCACCTTTGATTTGCCGACGATATAGTCCTTATGGCAGAATCACTGCAGGACCTTAGCACTATGCTCAATGACCTCAATGGTGTCTCCCAACGGATAGGTCTTAAGATGAACATGGACAAAACAAAGATCATGTTTAATGTCCATGTCACACCTATGCCGGTAGTTGTTGGGAGCACTATGCTCGAAGTTGTTGACGAGTACGTTTACCTGGGACAAATAGTCCGACTAGGTAAGTCCAACTTCGACCGAGAGGTCAATCGACGGATTCAACTCAGCTGGGCAGCGTTCGGGAAATTACGACACATCTTCTCGTCAGTTATACCTCAATCTCTGAAAACTAAAGTGTACAACCAGCGCGTGTTGCCAGCGATGACTTACGGATCAAAGACGTGGTCCTTCATTGCTGGACGTATGAGGACGCTCAAGGTTGCTCAGCGAGCTATGGAGAGGGCTATTCTCGGAGTTTCTCTGCGTGATAGACTCAGAAATTAGGATATCCGCAGTAAAATCAGAGTGACCGACATAGCCCAACGGATTAGTAAGCTGAAGAGGCAATGGGTCGGCCATATAGCTCGAAGAACCGATAACCGATGGGGAAGAAAGGTTCTCGAGTGGCAGCCTCGTACCGGTAGGCGTAGTGTAGGGCGATCACCCACTATATGGAGTAACAACCTGGTAAGACATGCAGGAAGTCGATGGATGCAGGTGGCTCTGGACCGTGCTTTGTGGCATTACTTGGGGGAGGCCTACATTCAGCAGTGGACTTGTGAAGGGCTGTAATGATGATGATAATTGTTATCACTATTATTATAAGCATATCATAAATGAATTGGTAGCTATTAATACTTCTGGATATTAAGTTCAACCACTGAATATAAGATTTTTTTGCCACGAATTTGCCTTTAGAAATATTCTCTTTGTCTTAGGTTTACCGGTTCAACGGGTGATTGTCATATTTACTAAATCATCTTCAAACATCCATAATTTTGTTTTAATTTACCGAAAATATGTAATATAAGCGCGTTTCGTCCCATATATCAAGTTGAGACAGGGATTCATTATTTTTTTAACTTTTCAATCATCATTCGAAATTGATGCTGTAATGCCCAATTTTTTTAAAGTTTTTCGATCGGGTTTGGCCATGGAATAATGTTCTCATCTTTGGGCTAGGGCTCCCCAGTGCTAGCTCCTTCCATTTGATAACATCTAGCGCAGAGCTGTTCGAATCGCCAGCGACCGAGCTCTTTCCGATCGGCTTGACTCGTTAGCACTGTGAAGAGATGCTGCATCTCCTTGCGTATTTTATCACATTTACCACGGGGAGTGCTCTGAGGAATTGTTCGGACCAATTCCAACCGCACAATATCACCACTGCACATCGTGACAAAACTCGCGATACCATCCATACCATCTGGATGTCTGGCAGTCCACCACTGTGCGATTTAAAAGAAGTTTTCTTCCTCGCACACCTTCCTTGTGGAATTGACTACCACCTGAGATTTTTTCGGACCGATGCGACTTAGGGACCTTCAAGAAAAGTGCCTAGTGTTGCAGTTGTTCATGGTGCGGCGGTAGTCACTTACCATCATGTGGGCGGCATGCTTGTCTGCGCTGCTCTCCAATAACAATATACATAATTTCCAGTCAGCTGTGTTTCGATTTGTTTTTGCGTCCTGATCGTCACAAATGTTTGTGTCTTTTCGTGGCTATCATGGTTGAAAATTCCTTTTATTTACTTTTGCAAACAAAATACGGTAGAGATAGAGGGGCAGTGTAAACAAATTATTTTAAACTATTCTGAAGTGGCAATTTAGATATGATTTCAGAGCTCAGAATAATATTTTATTACAATTCACGTTTGAAGTTGTTATTAAATATCCCGCTAAAGTTATAGTAAAGGTTCGTTTAATTATTAGTAGAAAGTTGTATAAGATAAGTGATTTCATAGAACTTTCTACCAATAGTCAAACGAACTTACTGAGTACAGAAAAAACATGCATACACGTTACAATATGTTTGTCTTGGTATTTACTTACGCACGTTTTAATGGAACTGACGACACATCTCTATTCAATAAAGGCTTAAAATGCAGATGCGTTGTCGACCCCGAGCGCTAAATGAAGAAGACCGTGCTACCACTAAAAAGTTCTCCAGTTCTCAGGTCGTTCATCATAAATATAAATAAACGTAATTTAAGCGGGTATTCTGTGCGAGCGTGGGTTTTCTTCGGCGACTCGAATTACTTGCTCTGTAGTCATGCGGCTGCAGTGAATCTAATTACTACTTAAAACTTAATACTTGACATTTTAATTAAAAACGAGACTTTTCTGGCGTTTCTTAAACCAACGTTTTATTTATTTTCACGCCGCATCTATACGGCGCCAAACCATAGAGATAACAAAACAGTGTGATTTCCTCGTAACTTATTTATAAGCGTAAAACAGTTTGTGTTTATATATCTGATGTGACAAAGAACTTGCAGTCCAGTCCACCTGGTGGTTATTGGCTACTGCAGCTCATGGATATCTGCAGACAACTTTAAATAAAAAGGCTACACTTTCTTTAACTCAGAGGACTTAAATGGAATACCTCAGTGTCTAGCTTTCTGCTAATTTTCTATATCCTTCAGACTGTATTACAGTACTGCTAATTGGTGGCAGAAATAGTCAATGGGGTAGTATCTACCTAGATGGACAACTGGGTAGAAAGAGTCCTGCCACCACATAGAATTTGTTTTTATTAATATATATATATTTGTTATTATTAATTAATAGTATAAGAGATCCTTCTTTAGTTTAGTAAGGACGTATCGGAAAGTAACTACACTTTTATGATACAACTAATTATAATCTTTACGGAGCTTGGAATAATCATGTAGCATAATGCGATGTACGAGTTAATAGGTAATTATTTGACACGAATATGCTCGTATTCAAAAATATAACTAACAGAATTTAAAACTATACAGTAACTGTGTATTGCTCCGACATAAATAAATTTATTAATATGTTATTTAAGGACCTAGAATCCTTACAAATAATACATCCTTACAAAATATCGTTAAAATCTGTGCAGCTTTACGAATGATGTTATATATAGTACAAAAGTTTTCCACAGAAACCATGCATTTATTTGGGTTATAAAGTATTTTTATTGAAGAAATCATCGCAAAGAATATCATCAAATAATTTATTAAAATCCGTTCAACCAAATTAACATGAAAAGGTTATCACAGAATAACACTCTAGCTACAGGAACTGTATTTTTTCGGAATAAAAACGTTCATAAACTATCTATATACAAAAACCACGTAGTTATGTTGCTTAGTAGCTACGTAAATTAATTAAGAACCAACAAACTCACTTGTAACTTAAAACACGCATTTTAAGCCAGCAAGCGCCTGTAAATATTTATAACTAATTAACATTTAATATATGATTGAATGTATTTGCTCAACAGCAACAAATTAGAAAAGTTTTATAAAGTGACAGTATCAAAGCAATAAATACTGGCCTTACCCATTAGATATTAATTTCGCGAATGTAACAAATTCCCAGTTTTAGCTGCATAGATGAATTAAACGTAACTGGGAATCTTAGAAAAAATGCAGTTTATGTTTTTTAAAGATTTAATCCTGCAAACTTTTTTATATAACTAATACTTATTGAAAGTCACTTTTTTAATTTACCACTGGTTCGGTAAAAAATATCAGTCCTGGGAAGAACCATCGAGAAACCCAGCGGGACTTTTTTTTAAAATAACAGTTACTTGTATGTTACAATTAACAACACATAACAAATAAGAAATAGCTTGGTAACGATCACCCTTCTCAGGGTGCTCGTATCATACAATAATTCTTTAATATTATAATGACCCTTTTATACAAACTTAGTTTAATAAAGTTTTTAAACTTTGTGCAGGTCAAATTTTGTATATTTTCTGGGATCTTGTTGTAAAAGCGTATACATCGCCCATGAATGAATTACTAACTCAGTGGAGCTGAGTAACTGAAGAAACACTAAAAATTTATAATTACATTGTCGTCTTATCCTCTTCCTCCCTTTATTTTTAGAGCAGTGCCTGTTTTTTAGAGCATTTCCTTCATAGGGTCATTTACATCCAAAAAACTTTCCAGTGAGGGCATTGTTTATACCTCTCTCTACACAATTGTTTAAAAAATGTTGGTTTATTTATTAAATAATCATTTAAATTATTTTTGTGTTACATGTTAAATAATTTAAATTTAAATTAATTTGGATAGCCGTAGATTAAGTTTTAACTATTATCGACAGGTGTCACTGTTCAATGGTTATGCTTTTAATTAAAAACCACCAAAGCTTTAAAACAGTACTCGGTTCAAATTAGTCGTTTTTTATTTTTAAATTGCTGGTAACCGGTGCGTTGCTGCTACAGAAGATATAATTATGGAAATATCGTTTACAATTTGGAAGAATTATATTGTTCAATTAGGAATGATAACACATGTATTAAAGTTCAATGATATCTTTTCTTTTTTCTTTTTAAAAAATGTTGCCCCGCTCTATGATATTCTCCTGTATCGTGGAGGCTGTTTGTAGACAAAAAGTGTACAAGGGCAAACATCTAGACTCGGAACAATTACTTATAGACCTTACAAATACTTGTTACGTGCGGGATTCGAACCCGCGGCCCTCAGCGCTGTAACTTATTGCTAAGCCACTGCACCACGAAGCCGTCAAAAATATAATTTCGTATATCAAATTATCGGTACCTTTGAGTCATTACATACATAAGTATACGATACGCTCGCCCACTATTGTAAGTTAATTGCACTATGCTTATAATCTTCGCACAAATGCAAGCGTAAAAAAACGGAATCTATATAACTATATAACATATATATATATATATATATATATATATATATATATATATATATATATATATATATATATATATATATATATATATATATATATGAACAAACAAACATTTAATGTTTATATTATTTTTAATAAAAACCTAGTAGACTCCGAATCCACAGGGCGAAGATCTTATAAGTCTTCTCCATAAAATGTTTATTTCTTACAGTTCACAAAAACATTACAAAGTTATAATGCAGCTAGTTTTATGTTACTTTCTATGGAGTTGTAACAAAATTTTTACTAATCCAAGTGCATTTTGTAAGTTAGTCGACTGTCGTTAACTTGTTAATTATACTTAGCTGTAATAGTTTTCCTTTTAACTTCATTATATATATTATTATAGTGTATACTTTTACATTTCCAAACACAGCGGTTTATGTGGTAGAAGAGGGGGAGGACATGACTCTAATGAAAAATACCACTGTATAGCTAAATATTTCTCAAACGAACCCCTTAATCGAGAAGAAGTTCTTCCATACCTCCAGTGTTTTTAAAAGACCTGTCCAACGATACCCACACGGTGGAATAGACGGGTAAACAATAAATCATCATCCATTTACCTGTTTCAGAGCTACCCTAAATAAAAATGTTTTTTATGATTTCATTTCGCAGTTTTGTAGGCGGAATTAATATTTATAACTGCGCCTAATTACAGATTTGTAGCACCTAGGTCCTCTCAGTAAAACCGCGGACGGACGGACGGGCACGGCGGAACTATAAAGGTTCCTTCTTGTTGAACTAAGGAAGCCTAAAAAGTGTTAAATTTAAATATGGCCATATTGTCAAACCCTATCAGAAATAAAGGGCCTATGCCCAGCGGTGGAACGTATGTAGGCTGTAACTTTAAACTTTGAGCCGTTGTTTAAGAGGGTTTGTTTTAATGATCCAAAATATACGTTTCTTCTATATTTTTGTCGCATTATGTCCCGAAAAAAGTCACAGCCTATATACGTCCCACTACTGGGCACAGGCCTCCTCTTATTTCTGAGGGGGTTTTAGGACAAGGAAGTGTCTGCACTGCTCCAATGCATGTTGGAGGACTTCATATGTCTTCGAAATGTTTTTTTCTTATTTCTCAGACAGGCAGGTTTCCTCACAAATCACGATGTTATCCTTCACAACCGAGCAGGTGGTGCATCAGCACTTAAAATTGCAATTAATAATTTCGAAGTGGAACGAAGTCACGGGCACATTTAGTTTGTTTAATATATTCCGTACAAAAATAGATTATGGGTGGTATTTCCACCCGCAATATCACCCTCATAGAAATATATACAAAATTAATTAGAATAGTACGATTCGATTGTATGAGATATTTTTTATTTTATTTATTTATTTATTTCAATAAACATTAGTATCAAGGTAAAATTACATTCATTCTATTCTAATACTTAAATTATAAATCATTAGTAATATTAATTATATCAAATGCGTAATAATTTATAATAATATTGAAAATATAATATTAATAATAATGAATTTGTTGAAAATACAAAGAAAATGTCTTAAATATATGTTAGTAAAAGTAGGTAATGAATTAAATTACATTAGTTCATTATTATTATTCAAATTGTACTCATTTATAATTTAAAAGTTGCCGGTGTGTGCGAAAATAAAAATGGCGGGTAGGAGACGAGCACTCGGCTCAGTGTGTAACGCGCCGCGCTGGCGCCGTGCGAGGCAACAGCTACAAGTAATGTACAAACGTGCTGCTCGTAGTGTAAGAATTATTTACATTTTTGCATTAAATATTATAATAAAACTTCAAGTGGGTAATCTTTTATTGTATTCGGTGTTTTGTTACGTGAAAAGCAGTAATGAGGTAAGTACTAAGCATACGTAATCTTTATTTAAAAGGTAGCCGTTTTGTACTGTTTGTTTAAAGTACTTCATAAAATTTAATCGTTAACTTGTTGCTCGTATTTTAGAATTTCTCTTTAAAATTTAACAAAGTATAAATCAAACGAATTGAAGTTACATTTTTCGTCGATAATACAAATCGGAGATATTTTATTACGATTCCTAATTTGAGAGCCATGCTCGTATAGAATACCACAGAAGTCGTAGGTATTTGCGTAGACAGCGAGGGTCCGGAAGACTTTAATTTTTATTTTTAAATGGACTTCAAAAGAAGGAGGTTCTCTATTCGGATGCTTATATTTTTTGTGTATGTTCGAGCATAACTCCGTCATATATAGACGGATTACCAAAATTCTTTTTTGTTCGAAAGAGATTTCTTACGAAATAGTCCGATTTAAATTTCGCAAAGATCTGATGACGAGTTTCGGAGACAGAAAACAGAACTCTTCAATAAAGCCAACAAATCAACCGCGACTGCTGCTATCATATATCCGTGCAGTGTTACGCAATCACACGTAATAACATCAGGCCTGTACCCTCTAAAGGGTACGCAGATGTATTCAGTATACTACGATTCACCTCATTTCTGTGAAAGTTGTTACGTTGATATATTTACCGCTTATATGTACAGTAATTTAATAACTCCATCATCATCACCATCATCATTACAGCCCTTCACAAGTCCACTGCTATACTTAAAAGGTTGATTAGCAATGTTGTTGACAATTTACGCTTCGTCATCATCATTATTACAGCCCTTCACAAGTCCAGTGCTGAACATAGGCCTCCCCCAAGTAATGCCACAAAGCACGGTCCTGAGCCATCTGCATCCATCGATTTCCTGCATGTCTTACCAGGTAGTCACTCCATCTAATGGGGGTCGCCCTACACTACGCCTACCGGTACGAGGCTGCCACTCGAGAACCTTTCTTCCCCATCGATTATCGATTCTTCGAGCTATATGGCCGGCCCATTACCACTTCAGCTTACTAATCCGTTGGACTATGTCGTTCACTCTGGTTTTACTGCGGATATCCTCATTTCTGAGTCTATCACGCAGAGAAACTCCGAGCATAGCCCTCTCCATAGCTCGCTGAGCGACCTTGAGCGTCCTCATACGGCCAGCAGTGAAGGACCACGTCTCTGATCCGTAAGTCATCACTGGCAACACGCACTGTTTGTACACTTTAGTTTTCAGAGATTGAGGTATACCTGACGAGAAGATGTGTCGTAATTTCCCGAACGCTGCCCAGCCGAGTTGAATCCGTCGATTGACCTCTCGGTCGAAGTTGGACTTACCTAGTCGGACTATTAATTTTATAATTAATAACTCCATAATGTAGAATTAATATCTTGTTGTTAATTATATACGTGCCAACTGCTTCCATAGTTTGACCATAGTATTTGGTATACATGTACAATATCAGTCATATATTTTAAACGTTAGAGTTACCGCCTATATACGTCCCACTGCTGGGCACAGGCCCCCTCTCATTTCTGAGAGGGTTTTAAGGCAAAGAAATGTGCGCCGCGGTGTCACAATGTTAGTTGACGGACTTCACATGTCTTCGAAATATTACTTTTGCAGGTTTCCTCACCCTTTACCGCAGAGCACGTGGTAAATTAGCAATTAATAAAAACATATTAACAACTAGGGACTTAGGGACCTTTAAAAAAGAGCCTAATTCTTTTTAAAAGGTCGGCAACTCATCTGCAATTCGCCTGGTTTTGCAGTTGTTCATTTTTTTATAGGATAGGCTGGCAAACGAGCACACAGTCCACCTGATGATGAGTGGTTGCTGCGCCCATAGACATTTACATCTATCCCCGATTACAAATCAAAGTGCAGATGCGTTGTCACCCGCGAGGTCTATGATGGAATGCCTCTCACCATACGAAACACAGCAGCATTAAGCTACTATTTTACACTGGAATTCTGAGCGTGGTCCTTCCCCGGTCGATCCGACTCATTCGTGCTACAACTATACTACTAACATAACTGCGGCACGGCTTTGCCGCGCATCATGGGCGGCGGTAGTCACTTACCATCAGGTGATGCGCACGCTCGTTTGCCCCCTCCTATAAAAAACAGTACTATATAACAGGACCGTGCTCGACGTCGTAATGTTATAGCGAATTTAAATGTTTTATATGTTTATTGATTTACAATTTATTGCACACCCTAATAAAATGATTACAAAGAGCGGACTTTTGGCATTCTCTCACAGTCAACACAATGATTTAAAGAATAAAGGTTAAATTTACCCCATTACATTCTACTTACGATGACATTGATGATGTTCTCAACATTTCAGGAGCTGCGGGGGGCATCCACAAGCAGTGCCGGTGTGCGGATCTCATTACAGGTGAGTTCATTTCACTGAACACATTTAAATCTCGTTTCTTTAGCAGTGTTTTTAGCAATCGTTGTTTCCGGTGTGGGCGTGGTTTTTTTATAGAATAAGGGTGACAAGCGGACACACAGTCCATCCGATAGCAAGTGAATGATGTGGACCATTGGTTGGCATTGAGCATTTATCCTCGATTGAATATTGAAGTGCATATGCGTTGTCACCCGTGAGGACGCTGGTGCCATGTTTTCAGTAAAAAGGGTCTTTGGTTTTGTTCACTCGCCATACGAACCATATCAGCATTAAGCTGCTATTCCATGAGAGCGCAGTACTTCCCCGGTCGCGTCGACTAATTCGTACTACAACCTTAATATAGCTGCAGCGTGACTCTGCTACGTATGAAAGGTCCATGTGTAATATCTTCTTTATACACATAATATTAGAGCTTAAACTTAAATAAAACGCAGTGATCATGCGCTGTGTTGAATGTTGATCCTAGTGAAAACACTAGGTCATAATCATGAAGTAATTTTTTTCATTCATGTGTCCGTTAAATTTCGAATTATTCAGATATAATATATGTAATAATAAGCAGTTGAGGCCTTTGTGACGCAGTGGCTTAGCAATAAGTGGCTGCGCTGGGGGCCGCGGGTTTGAAACCCGCACGGAACAAGCATTGTATGGTCTACAAATAATTGTTTCGGATGTTTGTCCTTGTGCAATTTATGTTTGTAAACTCCCGCCACGATACAGGAGAAAATCCTAGTGTGAAAAAAAATTAACAAAATTATGTGAAATTCAAATACCTATGTTATATCTACCGTGTATTGGTCGTGTAAGGAATATCAACTACCCCATCCCACCCCATCCCGTGGGAGTTGGTAAGAGGCGACAGAGGGAGACAAACCAGGAGATCGGCAGCAGCATCTTCCTAACCGTGAGTTTGCACTGACGCGATTTTCACAAAAAACATGTTTTAAACACTGTTTTCTGTCAATATATCAAAAAGCGTTTGCATAGTCAAAGAACATGTTGTAGTGAAATATGTTTGACAGTTTATTGTACATTACATATTTCAATTATATTATATCTTTATTACTACAAAACAAAATGTTTGAAAACAAATTTATAGAAATATTGTCATATTGAAAGATAAGTTTGAATAGCTGTTGAAAATTTTACACATTTTTGTGAGTGCGAACGCCACCATCAGCAAAACATGTTGTGTGTTTTATTTTTCGCGATTTGTTGCAAAACATTACGTGTTGGATGTTTCTCAGTGCAAACGTACTGTTATAACAACAAAAAATAAAAACACTGCGGTTGTCAACCTGCATGCCAACCGTTGCAACTATGTCAAATATCACCCCTATTAGGAAATTTATGGGGGAGTGCCTATGTTCAGCAGTGAATTTTAATACGCTGTAACGGAAATAACGGATGTTGTGTGTATTAGAATGGAGTGAAGAATGTTCACTATGGTACACACGCAAAAAGGTGGTGGTAGAACCACGCTGTAGCTATATTGTGGATGCAGCACGAGAGGTCGGCTCGACTGGGCTGGGACCACACATTCACAGAGCACCAGCTTAAAATAGCACTTTAATGCTGCTTTGTTTCATATGGGGAGTGTAGAGAACCGGAGAATCTTTTTTACTAGAAACGAGGCATTCCATCTTAGTATAATATGTAGTACAAATATAAATTTAATAACACTACTCTATTTTATTGATTCTTAATTGAGGATAAATGTGGATGTCTATGGGTCATAAGTCATAACATCCATGTATGTGGCGGGCCTTATAATATTAAGTATTATGTATTACATTCACAACTGAAAAACCGGCGCAGTTTTCCTCACAAACGCTCATTTTTTGTGAGAATGTGGTCCTGCCCCGGTCGTGCCGACCCATTCGTGCTACAACTACAATATAGCAGCAGCATGGCTCTACCACGTAATTTTTTTGTTTGGAAGTTCGCTATTGCCCTTTGACGCCAAGTTGTCTAGATTCGTCTAATTTTTTTGTGTAAATTAGCCTAAAATGGCCTATTGTAATGTCAAGTAGCCTATAAAGGCTATTTTTAAACGTAGACCTATCTTAACCATTTTTTTAATTTTAACAGGATAAAATTTGAAGCAGTTTCTTGTAAATGTGGACGATAGGTTTGTAATTTTTTTATATAATAAGGGTGATACACGAGCACACAGTCCACTTGATGGTAAGTGGATGCTGTAGCCCATAGACATCTACATATTTATCCTCGATTAAGAAACAAAACGCAGGTATGTTGTCACCCCTGAGGACTAAGATGAAATGTCTCGTTTCCAGTAAAAAAGGGTCTCCGGATCTCTACATTCACAATACGAAACACAACAGTATTACACTGCTATTTTACGCTGGTATTTTGTGAAATAAAAAAAAATATTTTGTCTGTTTATTTCATCCAGACCAGGAACAATTATTTGTAGGTCATACAAATACTTATTCCGTGCAGGATTCGTACTCGCGGCCTCCAGTGCTACAACCCAGCCACTGCCCCACGGACCCATTAATCATAATTAACATTTCACAAATTGAAAGGAAATACTCTACTTACAACTAAAGAGGTCAGTCAACGAAGTAGAATAAAAAAAATTTAATTCATTAGCCAATAAAAGAACCCGTTCTAAAATGCCTCCATAATTACGATCATCATTTCTTAATGATGAGCTCGAGGGACTAGTAACAGGGGTGGAAGAATCAGATTGAGCGTAAAGTCTGTGGTGCTTAAGTCTTATTATGGAAATGACGAATCCACGACCTTTTCTGGCTTGAGGGCGGCGCCATTTTAAAATGAGGTGTAATCATAGAAATTATTATACTACTGCGTAGGTGTAATATTTGACAGTTTTTGTAGCGAAGAAGTTAATTTGTTCAAAAAATGTAAAGGGTAATGTTTCATTTTGTACTATCAGTTATATTTTATATGAATTAGATTAATAATTATAAATAACCCAAACCACTGTGATCATTGTTTTGTATATTAACATAATACTTTAAAAATTAATAAACTTTTATTTAAAACTATCTCCTAAATTAAATGACATTGTGTGACAAAAATCTTCAGCTCAGTGCTAGCTTGCGACACCTGGAGAGCAGTAGATGATTAGCCCCCATTGTGCAGTTTAATCATATCTTCTGTAGGAGTGAGATAGTTGGAACACATTTTCGACACCCAAGAAAACTAGGATGCGTTATAGCAACTGCGTCTTGTTGCCCAATATGTAAAACAAACGATATCAACCAACAATCGAATATGTCACCCTTCTTAGACATCCTTCGAGATAACCTTAAAGACCTCCATCTCTGGATACTATACACATCAGACAGGAATCTTAGAACAACCATAATGGACATGATAGTTGAGAGTTATCGTTACTTTTTATTTCCTTAGGCAAAAGTATGCCAATGATAACCTATTTACTTCCACGTCACGGCTATTAATCAATTATTACACTCTCAGAACTAAATTTAGTACAAATATAAATTTAATAAAAATACTCTATTTTATTTATTCAAGTACTTATTTTATACTTTTGAATATTTTTATAATATACTTTATCTTGCATTTGCAGCAATTGGTTATCTAATTTTAATCTGTCAAACTCCAGTCTTTTTATGATTCTGTTTACCACATAACACCAGTTCCTTAAACATAGTTTTATGTTCAAAAATTTTTTCGTAATTAGTCCAAAAGGCTTCGTGCTCCGATGAGATGGTTACAGCTAGCCTTAAGGGCTTCCCTTTGTTTTTCCGGCTTAGGCCAGGCCAACACATTACGCGCAAACATTTAATCTTTGATGTTGCCTATTTAATTCGAGCTTGGTGGGATGATATGAAATTGTCAAAGTAAAAGTATTTTAATGTAGTTACAGCTTACATATATATTCAATTATGCTATCAAAATGATCGATTTAAATAAAAACTAGGGAGGTTAGTGAAAATTCGGGACATTTGACGTCCCGATTAAGAGTGGATCGGAACTTGTCACCAGACCGCTGAAATTGGGAAATTGGGAGCCTTTGCAACACTAAACTAGTGGAATCGGTGTAAATTAACAACGCGAGCGGTGGCGGGAAAAGTGATACGTCCTATCGTTGGGAAGACCCGGAGGCCCGGAGCGCACTGAAACGGAATATAGTTTATTATATCTCTGGTATGTAGTGTATCTATGGTACTGTATCGGACGGCGTCTACGCGTTATGATTTATAGTATTTCTAAAATAATCATATAAAATAATTGACAGAATAAAACGAGCCAAAGTTTTTTTGGGTATTTAATATTACTCGTATTCTGATAAAATAATTAAAGTAGATAAGTTCATATCAAAGTACACGGAAAAAAAATTATTGGTGATTTTATAGAATTGTCTTTTAATATCAAATCAAAATATGATAAAGGCTATATATTACAATATAATAAAGCTTAAAATAAAGTTCATTAGCTTATAATAATTGTTATATTAGACCAGAAAGATAACTCAGACGCATATTTTCGTAAAACGTTATTAATCTTTGAATTTAATTCCAGGTTCACGAACAGTGGTGTTGGTGTCGACAGTACAACGTGGTTTCGTGCTGCTGCAGGCGGCGGTAGAACGTGATGCAGCGCAAATGTACCACTGTAAAACTGTACAGCGGTACAGCGTGAACAACTAGATAGATATCTTTTTATTGCTTTATTTTATAGAATATGGGTGACAAACAAGTACACATTACACCTGATGGCAAGTGATCTTTCCGCCGATTCGCGTATCGTCCCGTACTATAGGCGACAAATGGAAACTGGTCCAGGAGATGGGCAGCAGCACCTTCCTGATAACGACTTAAAATTATAAGAAACTGCAGTTGCCCGCCTGTTTGCAAAGCTAGGCAACTATAGCAATAGCCCACCTATGAGGCAATCTGTGGTGGAGGCTTGTGTCATGCAGTGGACTTTTATAGGCTGTGACGTGATTCGTGGATGGATGACACCTAAGGGACGGCATGAGGCGATAGACCCCAAGCCACCATGACGCGGCAAGTTTGCTCTCCAGTGTCTGTGAATGAAACAGATCTTATAATTCTCATTTTAAATCCGATAATTGGCATTGTTGCGTAAAACCTATCGCTTGTAGAATGTTCATATATTACACGCACGTACGTAAAATAAATCAGTGATTTTGTTGATGTATGATGGCACATGAAGACATCTTCAGCACTGTACCTACAGATGACTCGCATTTGCGACGGTGCGGTGCTCCCAACGCCGCTCTGGATATTTAAAATATTTCTAATATTAAACGGCATTCCCTCACTCTCGTAATACGATAGGACGGTAAACCTACACGACCGGGAGAGAGATCAGGCGCAGGACCAACGGCTTTACGTGCTTTCCGAGGCACGGGGGTGAGACACCGCTAACTTCCTTACTCCGGGCAGCTACTGAGAATTTCTTGACGGAAAAACTCAATAATTGATTTATTGGCCCGACGCGGGATTCTAACCCAGGACCTCATGATTAGCAGTCGCACTACTACAATCACTAGACCAACGAGGCAGTCAATATATAATATATGTGTATCTGTGTGCCTGTCTGTGATTTTGTATTTTTGTTCAAACGGTATTTAGAATAACTATATTAAATTATAAAGTCTGTCATTAATATATAAAACACATATATCTATTATACACACTCCACGGTACTAATAAAAAGGACCATTTGATGTATAGACTGAACATTTCAAATAATGTAAGCATTTTGACCATGGTTTCAGATTGGTGTTGTGTGATGCTGCAGAGACCGGCACCACCTCACACGAGTGCTGATGCAGTGACCGGCACCACGTCACACGAGTGCTGCTGCAGAGACCGGCACCACGTCACACGAGTGCTGATGCAGTGACCGGCACCACGTCACACGAGTGCTGCTGCAGAGACCGGCACCACGTCACACGAGTGCTGCTGCAGAGACCGGCACCAGTCACACGAGTGCTGCTGCAGAGACCGGCACCACGTCACACGAGTGCTGATGCAGAGACCGGCACCACGTCACACATCAACGCACGAGTGCTGATGCAGTGACCGGCACCACGTCACACGAGTGCTGATGCAGTGACCGGCAACACGTCACACGAGTGCAAGGAAACGTGCTGCAGAGACCGGCACCACGTCACACGAGTGCTGATGCAGTGACCGGCACCACGTCACACGAGTGCTGATGCAGTGACCGGCACCACGTCACACGAGTGCTGATGCAGTGACCGGCACCACGTCACACGAGTGCTGATGCAGTGACCGGCACCACGACACACGAGTGCTGATGCAGTGACCGGCACCACGTCACACGAGTGCTGCTGCAGTGACCGGCACCACGTCACACGAGTGCTGATGCAGTGACCGGCACCACGTCACACGAGTGCTGATGCAGTGACCGGCACCACGTCACACGAGTGCTGATGCAGTGACCGGCACCACGTCACACGAGTGCTGCTGCAGAGACCGGCACCACGTCACACGAGTGCTGATGCAGTGACCGGCACCACGACACACGAGTGCTGATGCAGTGACCGGCACCACGTCACACGAGTGCTGATGCAGTGACCGGCACCACGTCACACGAGTGCTGATGCAGTGACCGGCACCACGTCACACGAGTGCTGATGCAGTGACCGGCACCACGTCACACGAGTGCTGATGCAGTGACCGGCACCACGTCATACGAGTGCTGCTGCAGAGACCGGCACCACGTCACACGAGTGCTGATGCAGTGACCGGCACCACGACACACGAGTGCTGATGCAGTGACCGGCACCACGTCACACGAGTGCTGCTGCAGTGACCGGCACCACGTCACACGAGTGCTGATGCAGTGACCGGCACCACGTCACACGAGTGCTGATGCAGTGACCGGCACCACGTCACACGAGTGCTGATGCAGTGACCGGCAACACGTCACACGAGTGCTGCTGCAGAGACCGGCACCACGTCACACGAGTGCTGATGCAGTGACCGGCACCACGTCACACGAGTGCTGATGCAGTGACCGGCACCACGTCACACGAGTGCTGATTCAGTGACCGGCACCACGTCACACGAGTGCTGATGCAGTGACCGGCACCACGTCACACGAGTGCTGATGCAGTGACCGGCACCACGTCACACGAGTGCTGCTGCAGAGACCGGCACCACGTCACACGAGTGCTGATGCAGTGACCGGCACCACGTCACACGAGTGCTGATGCAGTGACCGGCACCACGTCACACGAGTGCTGATGCAGTGACCGGCACCACGTCACACGAGTGCTGCTGCAGTGACCGGCACCACGTCACACGAGTGCTGCTGCAGAGACCGGCACCACGTCACACGAGTGCTGCTGCAGAAATCACTATCGTTAACTACCTAAGTTGATATATATTAAACTATTCCGAGTGAATTTAGTAGCTTCTATTACGCTTTGATGAAAGAAAACGTAAAAAGTAAACGTTAGCATAAGCGTAAAAAGTAAACTAAAAATACAGCCTATATATGTCCCACTGCTGCGCACAGGCCTCCCCTCATTTCTCAGAGGGTTTTAGGGCAAGGAAGTGTCCGCCGCGCTGCCCCAACGCGTGTTGGCGAACTTCACATATCTTCGAAATATTTTTTTTCTTATTTCTCAGACATGCAGGTTTCCTCACGATGTTCACCGCTGAGCACGTGGTAAATCAGCACTTTAAATTGCAATTAACAATTTTATTGGTAGCGGCAGGGATCGAACCTGGGTTACTCGCGTTCTGTTATATTTACAGCGAGCGTTAACCACCTGAGCAACCACGGCTCCTAAGCTAGCATAAGCGTAGAAAAGTTAATTTATTTTTTTTGTTTGTTAAGAAATTTACGTTGAAATCTCCTCCTATTATATGCGCTTATTTTTCTCTTTTATTGAAATTGATTGTGACACATTACATCTGTGTTGTACAATATTGCGACACATTACATCTGTGTTGTACAATATTGTGACACATTACATCTGTGTTGTACAATATTGTGACACATTACATCTGTGTTGTACAATATTTTAGAGGTTTTATTGTAAACAATGAAAAAGGCCATCGAAAACGTAATCGTATTTTTTATAGGATAAGCGTGACAAACGAGCACACAGTCCACTTGATGGTAAGTGGATGCTGTGGCCCATACATATCTACATTCGATTAAGAATCGTCATCGAAATGCAGATGCGTTGTCACCCCTGAGAACTAAGATGGAATGCCTCGATCGCAGTTAAACGGGATACCGGTTCTCTACACTCACCATACGAAACACAGCAGCATTAAGCTGCTATTTTACGCTGGTATTCTGTGAGATCGTGGTCCTTCCCCGGTCAGGCTGACCAATTCATGCTACAACCATAACATAGCTGCAGCGTGGTTCTTTCTACCACGCACAAAATTATTGTTATGAAACACTATAGATCATTTTTGAATTGAGAGAATTAAGTTGTTACATTTGGCTATGGATGACTGATAATGTTTTCAAAGCTTCTGAGTACAGCCTACGAGGTCTGAACTGTGTTATGTATATACTAGCGATCCACTACAGCTTTCATTGTGAAGACAAATATTAGTATTATATTTTTTATTTTATTAAAAATATTTAACAAGACACACATTATTTTGGGGTTATACATATACAGGGTTATTTTGCAACTACCAGCCAAATTTGCAAAGAAGGTTCAGAACAAGTAAATATAGGCAAATGGTGAAGAAAAATTAATAAAAAATTGAATAAAACTAAATTTACGGATTCTACCACGTTTAATTAATTACTTTTACTTATTTTTTAATTCCCGACGACTTTATTCAATGTTAATGTTCGCGTAAAAATCATTAAAAAAATCTCAAATTTTACGTAATTTCTATCTTTTAATTCAAAATGCGTGGTAATCCATTATTTTGCCTTGTTGACCGTCTTCGCCGCGCCATTCTACCGTTACACCGTAAATACTTATGTCTGCTTGCCCTCGCCCGACCGACGGCTGACACCATAGATAATACACTAAACACCAGGCTGACAGTGTTGACCGTGACCTCATTACGTACGCTTTTTGCCAATGATATAACGAAATATTCGAACTGCGGATATTGTGAAATGGTAATATTTTCAAACAATGTTATATCGGTATATAATTATTTATTTATTTACACTTCAATGTAAAATTTAGCTACTGTTTGCAAAATAACCCTGTATACAGGCCAAATTTGCAGAGACGATTCATAATAAGTGATATAGGCAAAGGTGAAGGTGGTGAAGAAAAATTAATAAAAAATTTCAAACATTTTATTTATTTAAAAACTTACATGTAACACCTTAAGCTAAAGGGTGCATAGGGCGGACTTAATGCCATGTGGCATTCTGTCCTTTTTATCTTTAAAATTCATAATGCTTGGTAATGATTAGTAACGATGAAAGAAAATTTTATTTTATTGAAAATTATATCTGGCAGCTTTCTTGTCGCAAGCGTGTGTCTGAAGGAGACAATTTCAGTTGTTAATGTATGTCGGAATTTCCACATCTCACTCAGAACTTGAATGACAAAAGAAAGAAGGAAGTTCGTTGTCGGTTGCTTCAATGAAAGTGCTGTAATCAGCGAGCAAATGGTGTGGCTTATTATCATCGCTTTTTCGTTTCAGTAATTTTCCTCGATATTTTGTGGTTTTCATTTTTCATTCTTCGTCGGACTTGTCTTATTAATTTAATTGATTCGAACACCAACCGTACTCTTACATTAACTCTATAAAATCGGAAATTGCCATTACCTACAAAAGGTATTCACATATGAATGAATGAATGATGAATGATAATGAATGCTTGTTAAATCGGCGGTGATCACATAAATCGTAACAAGTGAATTCCAAACCCTCTTTGTTGTCATAACGGGAGAAGTTGTCTCTTAATTTTATCAGTTTAGCTATTTTGTAAAGAACACTGGAACACATAAGGTATCTGTTGATCGAAAATTCTAATAGCATTTAAAAACCTTAATATGTATTTTGTCATTGTTTGCCCAAGATCCTGTTCCCGGATGCGGCAGGAGCTCTTGGGTGATGTATATAATAAATTGATGTCGTCGAATTCCCAAAATAAAAATCTTGACTTTAATAGTATTAAATGCATATAATTCAAGAAGTAAAGGATGAAAACAAGATTTCTATATTGAAAGACAATTACAAATGTATATAAAAGGTGAACTACTGTCTTAAGTTAAACTATGCTATCGTGTCTTGAAGAAGTCTAGAACCGTTATATATTTAATTCGAATTTTTTGATTGGCCCGGGCTATTTGTCATTGTTGCGTTTCGATTTACGATAAAACGCAACAGTCATTACTAATGACATAACTTTGTTTAATGAACAATTCGAAAGATTAAAACGGCAACTAAAAAACGACTGCTTAAAAAATTTTCTATACAGAGAAAAATTGTAGGTATATTCACAATACCACTCTAAATAAATAAAGTTAATCGTATTGTTTAAATTATCATGTCCAATCTGTCCGTAACAATCCACGATTTCACCATTTTCACTTACCGATTTATTTCAATTTAGTTGGTTTTAGGCCATGTGGCGTCTATTTGAAATACCATCTGGAGAGTCAATAAATTTTGTTGGATAAAATGACTTTAGCAATATATAGCTCAGTATTCATACACAAAACTGCGTGCTCACGCTTCTATCCATATAATTATTTATTGTTATGAAACTAACCTTCTGTTTTTGCAAGTCTCCTAGACATCTGCTGTTCAGGTGAAGGTCTATATTGTTGTGAGTTTATATTTCGGCATGACATGATAGGTCTTACGCAAACTTCATGCAGATGGAGCTTGTGTTTTGGGGACAGTATGCGCTTGTTGTTAACCCTTTATAAGACATAAGGAACTGAGATAGTTATAGTAAAACTGGTGGTGGTTTATGTTATCGTTTAGTGTTAGAAATAAAATAAAATAATTAAAAAATATTATTATTACCCCTATGGTGGGAAATTATTTCCCTCTGCCTATGGTATGTATGGTATGCCTCGTCTTTGGTTTGGGACGTGGAATCGACGGCGTTATTTTGGCAACTTTCGTTTATGAGGTTTAGTAAAGGTCGAACTTTATGAAATTTGTCGTAATCAGGTGTATTTCTTTGTGACTGTTTTTCAATAATGGGATGTGATATCCCATTATTATCAATATGCTTATAAAAGCTTGTAGTTCTTGTTGTGTCAACGGACACACAAATTCTTTCCCTCTGCTTATGGTATACCTTTGCTTGTTTGCTAAAAAAGTTTTTTATAAAATGTGGTTAAAAATTATAAACATTGACAATCAATAATTAAAAATAACTATATTATAAAAGGGCTTTATTAAAATTAAAAGAAAACATCATTGCTTAGTATTGGCGTAAAAACAAGGCACTACACAAAGAGGCACTTGGCACTTTTCTCACATAATTTTGACCTCTTGTCATTTATTTTAGTTTTAAAAAACCGGCGACGTTTATATGTTGGTAGTGGACAAGGCATATGCGCCCCAACATTAGAACGTATTTCATCGGCAACATTGCCGACGGATTTTTGACGAGCTTCAGCCTGTGTGACATTTTCCAGACAACGTAGTTCGCCATCGTTGAGCGCCTTTTACGACTCGTGAAACCACTTATCAGTCCTCTGGCTAAAGCAACGCGGAATTCAAAATGACTTAGCCTTAGTTTGCAGCTTTGGCTCAAAATAAAGGCGTTAGTAATGCTGGGATCGAGTAAGAAATATAAAATTCTAAGCCACTATTTTTTACTTCGTCGTACAACTGTGTAGGTACTTTTTAGTCGATCAAACCGATTCACTCCTCCCATCATTTTGGTGTATTCTTCTGTGACAAGGGGGCACCGAACATCTAATTTGGATCCACCTTTTTTACGTCCTCGTCACTATGGTTCGACCGAGCTTAGGATGAAATGCGTTTGTCATAAACAGCACTTCTTTGTTGTGTTGCCAAATTACAAAAGCTACATTCTCTTTCACCCTCAACTGGAAATTTCCTTTTAGTAGCTTTAACTTATAATAAAATAATATATAATAAAAAATAAAATAAAAAATAAGCGACAGTAGCCAAATAGCAGGGCGTGGACCGCGAATTCAAAAAGTTCGTGGGTTCGAATCCGCCATTCGACTACTGGCGTGAACCACTCGTAACAAAAGCAACTTAATCTTACCACGAGTGGTTAAGGAGAATATTAGTAATGTTTACAGCATTTTTAATATTCTTCTTTATTAAAAAAAAGAAAAAAGAAAAAAGAAAATCTTCTTTCGCTCTTTGTTTTCGCACCGTGCCAGTTGCGTATATACCGTTGTCAAACAAATAGACTAAAATTTTGTAGTCACAAAAAAAGTTATCAAAGGTTATGTGAGTATTCTGCATACCTTTTGCTATAAGTTTCTATGTTAATTCCTTTATAACTTTTGCCCTAGCCTTCTTCAACTGTATTTTCGGTCTTACCGGTGTATATGTCAATCTCATGCAAATATCCGTTTTGGCTATCACACCGACACCAAACTTTGTATCCACGCTTGATTGGTTTCAAAGGCATGTACTGCTTCAACGATGAACGGCCCTTGAACAATATCATTGACTCGTCTATGGTTTGGGACGTGGGATCGACGGCATTATTTTGGCAACTTTCATTTATGAAGTTTAATAAAGGCCGAACTTTATGTAATTTGTCGTAATCAGGTGTACTTCTTTGTGACCGTTTTTCATTATCGTTGAAATGCAGACAACGCAATATTTTTTGAACCTTTTTACGGGCATCACATCACCCACCTCATTGACGCTGAAACCCGGGTCAGAGGACCAATATAGGTCTATAGATGGCAGGATGTGATACCCCATGATTATCAATATGCCTATAAAAGCTTGTAGCTCTTGTTGTGTCAACGGACTTCATGCTTCTATATTTTGCTGCTCAGCATATTTATTGGTTTCCACAATAATCAAATCGTAAACTTGTTGCGTAAAGAAGCTTTAAAAAAAACGAACAGGTTTTGTTCTATTATTGAACCGTCGCTTTGGCATCTCATCAAACACTTGGGGATCCGGTCGAAATGTCCAGTTTACTTTTTTCCACTCCTCTTTATCAGCATCAGACTGGTCCGAATCTAAACTCGAGTCGTAAATTAAAGGCAATAAGGGTCTTTCAGGCTATAAGAGTCTATCAGGTGATAAAGGTCTTTCAGGCGATAAGGTCCTTGTACCAGAATTGGTGGGTAAAACAGGTGTTAGAGGGAGTGGTCGAGTTACGCGATTAGTCCTGGAAGAACTTTGAGACGAGGTACTACTTATATTGTGTAGATCAGCTTGCACTTCTGGGTTATTAATCTCATCATCATCATCTAGTCCTGCTAATATACTCTCAAGTCTAGCTGTATTAAGTTGTTCTTCTTCTTCTGACTCAACATTGTCGTCCGATAATTCTGGATTATTAGGTAACCCAAATATCTCATCTATAGCAACTGCTATCTCTAAATCATTCAATTTTTTCGACTTATATGTAAAAGAAAAGCAATAAGGTGGCTTATTAAGGTGGTTGTGGAACCAGAAGTAAAAATCAAAAATCAATAACCATAATACCGAAGTCCCCGATGGGGACAGGGAATATGCAACCCACCTTAAAAATATCTATTACGAAAAATCAACACGTGAAAACAGCATAATAACCACCATATATTGTAAACTGAACATAAATAAAACTAATAAGTAAAATATATACCTTTTGTTAGTAGCAGATTCGAAAGATTCACTTCGATTTCGTTGAATATTCAAAATATCACCACTTTTCAAACATGAACGCAACGAACAGAATAATGTCGAATTGTCAACTGTCATATTTTTATGTCAAATTAGCGTTAGTCTTTTTATGTCGCCAGTGTAAAAAAATATGGTGTTTTGAAATATTTATTGAACTTTTTGTTTCACTAAAAATGGTAGTAAAAATGTTGGCGACTAGTGACGAATTGGGCACGATTTCGAACGGTACAAATCTGTTTTACGATGGTCACGGCGTGGTTGAATGTGTCCCCAAGGTATTTGGCGGCTGTTTGCCACGGGATCAGGCAGCCGAATATGTGTTCAGATCGTGTTCAGAGAGTTCTTCGGATTGAAGTTCCGACGATTGAGAGAGAGTTTTCTTTGAAAGTGTATTGCTACACTTTTTTCAGGTTTCACTTCGATTCTACATAAGCGAAACCATGTAAAAAGTGACTGGACATCAAAATTGACAATTACTTCACTGTCGGCAAGATTTAGGTCTATTAACTCACTGACAAATTTGTGTAAATCTTTTGTGTGTTATTTGTGTGTGCTCTTATATGTCCTCTCAGTGGTGACAGTATTTGTGCTAAGTGTTAAGCCAATTTATATGTTGGTGAATAAATTTGGCTCATTGTGGGACGTAGTGAAGCGTTTGGTTTGTGTAATTTGGGTAACCCACACAACTTTATTGGTTTGGTATATGTTGTTATTATCAAATTTCAATAGAGAAGATGGTTGGGTACTACAATGCACTGCAGCTGCTTGGGAACCCATAATTAATAAAATTATATCCAAACCCTAGCATACCACTGTAAAACTTCAAGACACGTTCTGCATAGATTGGATCAAAAATTAATATTTAAAAGTTGAAGGTATCCTTCGTTAACGTCTTAAGGGACTGAGGTATTTGATCTCAGTACGAGTCCTTTACCAAAGAAAAAAAAGGTTGATTACTATCAGACTTTTAATGATTGCTTTGCGGAGGCAAGTTGTAAGGATTTTTTTTTTGGGAGGACGATACTTAAAAGGTTGATTAGAAATGTTGCAGACAATTTATACTTATAGAAAAACTCTTTTATTTTTATATGAATTTTCTGGTCTATTCAATGCCGCACACAAACAATGTGGAAACAATTTCCGTAACGGGAGCTGTTTAATAAATAATGTTTTTAGTTTCGGACCGAAATGTTCCAATATTATCTGCCACTTTATTATAAAAGCGCATGTGTATATAGGAAACAGTGAGCACATTCTATTTTATCCTGATATTATTGTAAAATTCGTACATGATTAATAATAATTATGTATAGGGTTAAGTTCAATACGTCTGTCAACTAGTCAAGCTGAATTGTGAAAATTTGTTTATTTTGTATTGTTAACAGTAAATTGTTGTGGATATTCATTAAAGCTTTGGTATTGTGTAATTTTAAAGTTGTGTAGTTTTCAATTCTACAACTTTAGCAGGGCTTTCACTTTTATGTGTGGGGCTAAGTTGGTACATAAGAAGCCTTTAAATTATAAGATGTATATAATTGTATTTGGGTTGCCATGGTCTTCTCTCCCGCACAGCTTGAAAAGCTTTGGGTAATGCAACTGTAGTATATCATTCAGAGTTCACTGACCTAAAATTTTCCAGTATTGGCGTCGACAAATGTCTGCTCCACGAAAAAAAACTGGCCACCATTTTTTTGCTGACGTTGCGAGATCTTTGCAGCTTTGTCGGTAACTGTCCTTTTGAGAAGACCCATACCCATGATTGCCTTTTATTTTTCGGATCATATTGATAGATCCATGTCTCATAACCAGTAACGATTTCGATACACGCCTAGATACCCCGTTTTCAAAACGTAGGCTCATTTCATGGCACCAATCCATACGAGTCTGATTTTCGCTTTCGGAGAGCAAAAGCAAAAGCTTCCTCACTCCAAGATGTTGATGTAGGATGATATGAATGCTCCTCGAACTAATGCCTACAATCTTTTCGATATCCATTCATGTGATTCGGGGGTTTTCTCGCACCAACATTTCAGTATTCCATACATTTTCTGCCGTTACTGCTGTTTGCAGGGCCCCGGTTCTTTGGTCATCTTTTAGGTTAATTTTACCACTTTTGAATTCAGCAAACCACCTAAAAATTATTGCTCGTAATGGAGTTGAGTCCCCTGATGCTGATAGTAACTGTTGTAAGCTTAATTGTTCGGTTAAAACAAATTTAAAATCGTAATAGATCATGGCGCGCAAATTTCACGGTTAAGATCCATCGTTTTAAATGAAAAGTGCGGGAAGCATTGCAGAAAAATTAATAGAACTTTGTTTTTTTTTAATATTGAGCAATTGGCTTATGGAGTTTTTAAATAAATTTGTTTTTTAGAAAAATATAACACGGGTGCGTTCCATTTTTAAATTTGGAGCATATCAAAACTTACTGAGTGACCTACGTAAACAGCAATTGATTTTTATACAAGGTAATTTTTTAAATAGAGGCCAAATTTTAAACTTAAGTTCAAATATATAAATAATAATATACCGTTATTGCCGTTTTTGAAAATATGATTTCTCGTACAATTTAGGATAATTTCAAATAAAAGTAGAAGCCTTATTTTCATAAGGCTTCTACTTTTATTAGAAATTATCCTAAATTGAATGTGATTTATAGGCAACAACGTTTTTGCCTACCGATCGACCCTTACAAATGTGTCCACAATTATCACGCATTTTGAATTTTAAAGATAAAAAGGAAAGAACACCTTCACCTTTGCTTATATGTAATGAAGTCACGGTCAACACTGTCAGCCTGGTGATTAGTGTATTATCTATGGTGTCAGCAGTCGGTCGGGCGAGGGCAAGCAGACATAGGTATTTACGGTGTAACGGTAGAAGGGTGCGGCTAAGACGGTCAACAAGGCAATATAATGGATTACCACGCATTTTGAATTTCAAAAGATAGAAATTACGTAAAATTTGAGATTTTTTTATTAATTTTTCTTGACCATTTGCCTATACTTTTTTTATTCCGTTTACTTTTATTTACTGTGTACTTTACGTTTTAGTACTTTATTTACTTGTTCTGAACCATCTCTGCAAATTTGGCTGGTAGTTGCAAAATAACCCTGTATATGTATAACCCCAAAATAATGTGTGTCTTGTTAAATATTTTTAATAAAATAAAAAATATAATACTAATATTTGTCTTCACAATGAAAGCTGTAGTGGATCGCTAGTATATACATAACACAGTTCAGACCTCGTAGGCTGTACTCGGAAGCTTTGAAAACATTATCAGTCGTCCACAGCCAAATGTAACAACTTAATTCTCTCAATTCAAGAATGATCTATAGTGTTTCATAACAATAATTTTGTGCGTGGTAGAAAGAACCACGCTGCAGCTATGTTATGGTTGTAGCATGAATTGGTCAGCCTGACCGGGGAAGGACCACGATCTCACAGAATACCAGCGTAAAATAGCAGCTTAATGCTGCTGTGTTTCGTATGGTGAGTGTAGAGAACCGGGATCCCGTTTAACTGCGATCGAGGCATTCCATCTTAGTTCTCAGGGGTGACAACGCATCTGCATTTCGATGACGATTCTTAATCGAATGTAGATGTGTATGGGCCACAGCATCCACTTACCATCAAGTGGACTGTGTGCTCGTTTGTCACGCTTATCCTATAAAAATATGATTACGTTTTCGATGGCCTTTTTCATTGTTTACAATAAAACCTCTAAAATATTGTACAACACAGATGTAATGTGTCACAATATTGTACAACACAGATGTAATGTGTCACAATTAATTTCAATAAAAGAGAACAATAAGCGCATAATAATAGGAGGAGATTTCAACGTAAATTTCTTAACGAACAAAAAAAAACTAAATTAAGTTTTCTACGCTTATGCTAACATTTAACTTTCATCAAAGCGTAATACAGGGTGCGCCTGAGAAACTTACTTATTTGAAAGGTCAATAAAAGCAAAAGTACAATATCCCAAGTTTTTTTCATACTACAGTGTTAAAAATGACATCGGTTAAATGGTGACCCCCATTGTGCATACACTCATTAAGTCAATTTCTGAAGTTCGTCTCCACTCTTCGCAGAATATCAATCGGAATGTTGGCAATGGCGTCGCGAATGTTGTTCTTGAAGTGAGCTGTGATCCGTGGTCGATCGACATAAACCAGGGATTTCAAATAACAAAAAATCGCATGTAGCCAAATCTGGAGAGCGTGCCGGCCAAGATCGCCCCTGAGAGAGATGAGGCGGTCGGGGAAATGTTGTCGCAACAAATCTATTGGAGCTCGTGCTGTGTGTGCTGTGGCTCCATCTTGCTGAAACCACACTTCTCTAACGTTCATTTCTTTGAGAGGCTTGAAAGAAAAAATTCCTCGATCATGTTCCTGTAACGAGCTGCATTTTACTAATTATTCCCATTACCGATATCGCACACCAGACAGTAACTCGTTCACAATGAAGTGGCTTCTGGTGAAGTTCACACGGATTTCCACCACTCCCATAACGCATTTTTTGTTTGTTGACGCAGCCGAAAACGTGAAAGCGAGCCTCGTCATTGAAAAAAACGACCGCGTCTTGAGTCAGGTTGTCAAGCAGCATTTCACATGCATTTTGACGGGCAACAAAATCGCGTTTAATTAATTCTTGCACAACAGCCAATTTATAGGGATGAAATTGAAGGTCTTCATGGAGAATTCGTCGAACAGAAATTCCCAGAGCAGCTGTTTGCGAGCCGAACGCCGGGAAGAACGCAGAATTGACTGCTTCACTCTTTCGATATTTTCCGGAGTTTGGTAGTCCGTTGATGTCCATTCCTGAGTTTGACGACACTTAAACACTCCTGAAATGGGTGAACCCACGACAGAATCGAATTACGGCCAGGAACGAGTCTGTGAGGAGGAATTTCAAAAGGTGTGCAGAAGGCACGTTGCGTAGGAACAAGTGAGCGACCGATAGAAAAGAAGCTCTCGACGTCGAACGCTCGCTGCCCTCTAGACCAGAAACCTCTACACCGAAAATGATGCGGGTTTTGGGGCAGGCAACCGACAACGCGACACGCCGGCTTGATCCGCATGTCTGGTACGACTTTTACTTCCGCACTGTATACTTCTCGGCGATTTGGATCACCCGCGATAGTTCCCTGGGTGTCTCTCTTCGCAGCAATTAACGCAGCTCGGAGGCTCTGCTATTTCGGGCTTGCGGGTGCAGTACTCGTAGTTCCTTGGTCACATAGGAACTTAATACACCGAGGCCTAGCAGCGCAGGTTCTGGCCAAGTGGCCGTAAAGTTGACCAAGCCCCAATTTCGAGGGGCCTCCCAGCAATGCAATCCCATTTAGGTTCCAGATATGCTGGACATTGAATATCTCCCTGCCTTCCGGAGACAGGTCTAAGATTCGCTTTTGTCGGTCTGGTGGTGTATTCTATAGTAGTTACGTTGTACCAGTTCTGGCGCACTTGTAGAAAGGTTGTACCAGTTCTGGCGCACGACGTTCGTCGACTCACGATCCTAAAAAAAAAATAAAAAAGAAAAAAAAAAGGTTTTGGCATGCTCTGATCACGAATCTGCGGTCCATTTTGCGTAGGATGCACGGTTCCGGAGATGTGCAGATCAATTAACTCTTATCTAATTGATATCCGCTGCGAGCCTCAACCGTCATTAGCGCTCCATTGTCCTTATCTACTTATCTATTGTTGATTGACTACCGTCATTATCTATTATTCGTCAGCGTGTGGGTCGGCTTATGCTATTGTATTATACTCCTTTGTTCCTATCTACAACACTAATCTGAATCATCAATAAAACACATTACCTAATTTTGTTAAAATTTTTATTTATAAAATACAAAATCTTATTACTTATTATCTATAAAATAGGAGCGAAACATCTCATCCACTAAAATATCGTTGTACAATGTGTTCTCTGTAAATATACTCGTAAAACTATGCATTGAACATCCCTGAAACTTATATAGCAAATACATTTTTTTTGCGCCCGAAGCAATTAAAGGGCTACCCTATACGTAGGGAAGCGGAAAATGCATTACGCATACCACGATAGCCGGTCTATCGTGGTTATGAGGGGCTCACTGTCCTACCGGGGACCCTAAGTGATACCCTCTAAAAACCGCCTTTGGGGACAGGCAACCGGCTGATTAAGCTCTATTGTGCCTTATCATGAGCGACCCTCTTTTGGGAAAAGAGGGCGCAGGAGAAAAGAGGGCGCAGGACAAATACATTAAGCAATATTCGCCACAAACTGAAGTCCACTCATTCTGAATCCTATCAACATTCCAGTTCCATCTTTTACAATTTCTTTTAAAAAACTCTAGATGATATCGTACAGGTGCCCGTCCGAATGAATCAAAATATTGACCGACGTCATTCGTATCGATATATAAAGCTACCCAATGTGACCCTGGTTTATCATCTGTATCCAAATTGCATATTATATACGTTGGTACGTGGGTGTACATGGGTAGTTTATTGGCAGCATAAACATTATTTTCTAGAGTGGGGTGAATCTTTTTCAGATGTTGTTGTACATCTAGTGTATCCATAATATTACTGCTATTAGTAGATTATTACAGTACCAATCTACTCAATGATTAATATAGGAATGATCAATTATAGTGATATCTAAATATTAAATTGCTTTCTTTGTGTTATACAAAACGTATTTGAGTCACCAATACACTGAACAAGACACGACAGGAAGGACGTAGGAATGTAGAGATAAGCAACAGAATGTAATGTAAGCTTGTTGACGCATAAAGATACTATCAATTCTACTGCAGAAATTCTTTAGATTAGAATTATTACTCACTGGTACTATATAAGACCAAGCAACTGCAGTCATGGAGTTAGTGTATGGTCGTTTGACCGCAGTGGATCTATCAATACTACGTTTGTGTTACTTCAACGCATCAAAGGCCATGGATGTAAGTGTTTATTCTATTGACAAACTTACTTTTCTTTCTGTTATTTTCTTACGTGTGTATGATTTAGTGTTAACAAATTATATTTAAATATTATGTGTGTGTATATGGTTAAGCCGTGGTAGCTCAGATGGTTAGCGCAAAATGTAAACTTCATAGTACACGTCCCGGGTTCGATCCCCGCCGGCACCAATTAAATTGTTAATTACAATTTTAAGTGCTGATTTACCACGTGCTCAGCGGTGAAGGAAAACATCGTGAGGAATGCATGTCTGAGAAAATTTCGAAGGCATGTGAAGTTTGCCAACACGCATTGAGGTATCGCAGCGAACATTTCCTAGCCCTAAAACCCTCTCAGAAATGAGAGGAGGCCTATGTTCAGCAGTGGACTTTAATAGGTTGTAACTTTAGCTTTTTTAACTTTTATGATTAAGTGTTAACAAATTGATATTAACATGATAACTGTGTTGTTGCAGAAATCATTGAGCTTCGATGAAAATACCTATAAACAGTATTACTACTCGCCACTCTCCCCTCAAGAAGAGAGTGATGACATCGTCATTAATAATAACACATGCGATGGTGGAAAAAGAAAATCGCAATCGATTGATCATTTTTTTGAAGCTGAATCAAAAATAAAAAAGAGGAAGCTGTTATCATCAACCGTAGCACGAGCCGCTAGAGATGGTGTATCATACATTTCTACTAATTCTGACGACGGAGACCAAGCGACGCATCTCATCAAAATTGAAATGTACGTGAAGAAGCTATCCAAGATTCCAACTACTGGAACATGCTTCCACGAGGATTAAATATTACGTAAAGACTAATAAGGATAGCATCTACGACAACATAAACGCCCTCGTATACAATATTACAAAGACAATAGCAGAAAGTGAAAAAGTTAAAAAATACTTTTTTAACAATGACAGTCTTTAGCTGATCATTAGTGAATGTGATTCTGTTTACTTAAATTACAGGAAGACAAGAGCAGAAGAAGGAGATGAGTGTGGCATACGTGTACAGAACACATCATTGAAGAACAAAACTACAACACTAAGTGGAGATGAAAATGAGAATATGCAGTACTCAAGAGCTGAATATCCATTCTTCAGTTCAAAATCTATCCGGTTGCTCAGTTTCGAAAACTGGCCTCTCGTTATGCGACAGAATCCTGAAGATCTTGCAGAAGCCGGTTTCTTTTATACTGGCCATGCAGACAGGACCAAGTGTTTCCATTGTGGTGGTGGCTTAAAAGATTGGGAAGATGATGATGATCCAAACAGAAGTTCCTTGTGTAGAAAAACTTGGCAGCAGCATGTTCAGTGGTTTAGTCAGTGTGCTTATGTAAAATTTAAACTCGAACAGAGTTTTGTATTAGATTAAATAGAATATTTATAAAGAAATAAAAAATAATATATTGCATACAATTTGTTTTATTTAATTTTAATAATGTTTCACATAGTTACATACACACAAAATGCATTACACATAACTCATAAAATCTAACACACAACACATATTATAACCTTAACTACTATAGTCTACAGTAACATTTCTGTTTTTATCTATCTCAATAATATTATCAAACTCAGCATAAACTATACAGTTAATTGTTTGTATTAGTGAGGATTCAAATCGTACTTCTAATCTTACACTACCATGCTTTATGAGATTCCAATGAGCTGATGAGTTGGCTGATAAATCAGGAGTTAAGTCAAATGCTAATCGACAGTAACCTTGGGCATACTGTTCACAAGAGATTCCATTTCCTTCATTAAGAAAGTGAATACCAGTTCCCGAGAATAGAGTATGATATGCTGATGTAAATATGCTATTATTAAAAGATGGTTGCAAAGCTTTTGAAGGTATTTGTTGACCATCAATACATAAGCTGAAAGAATTAATACCATAGTTTTCAAAGTTAAATGGATTTTTAGTAAGGGAACCATTAAATGCAGAATTGTTCACAAATCCAATTATACATCTTTTGGGTACCTGCCCTAAAAATATATTATCAAGAGTTTTTCCTTGAACACCCGATGGAATTGTTAAAACTTTTACTTCAGCTCGAGTAATAGGATATTTAGCAGTGGTAGAAGCTAAAACTTTTTGATGTGCGAGTAATACACTTGGATTAATTCGTGCTCGTCGAACAATAAGAGTTGCGTCCGTAATGCAAACTTTAAACTTTACATCGTTTGACCCAGCAATTAAATTAAAGCTCTCTCTCGATCGAACCAATTTAACACTCATTTCAACACCATTAATTAAAAATTTATCTTGGTTGAAAATGTCACCGTGAAGATGACCAATCATTTCTATTTCCTTACTTTCACTAATCAATTCCTGTCTTTTAACAAATCCTATGTTTTTACCATCCGTAGAATCCATTTTTCCTGCTGTATCATCATACCAAAGACTACAAGTAAGATGAGATTGTTTAGCAGCAGGAGCATAGTTTAAAAGGGTTTCCATGTATGCTCGATATGCATAGGTATTATTAGGTGGTGATACAAGTTTTTGGTTTAAATAAACATCAAGTTGACTAAAAAGTGAATGCAGCCAATTATTTACAGGTGCTACTATTGTAGTAGATATCAAGTTAGTTGAATCTTGATTTAATACTTTTGCCTTTATGTGGAGTAATGTATGAGACAAATCTATGTAGTCATCGCCTGTCCCAGGAACTTGAAACTCGATAGGTCCATCATCACCAAGAGATGAAATTGGTTTATAATGAATCCACAATCCATTTTCAATGCTAGTTTGTGTAGACGGTAGTGCAAACAAATCCAATTCTGACTTAACGCACTCGCAAGAATGATTATGAAGGAAAGACATATTTAATTTGAAAATATATCTTTTATTTTTTGGCTTTAGACCAAGTTTTTTCGCAGCTTTCACTTTAGCAGTTAATGGTGGAATGAACGAGGTCAATCGTTTTCTTTTAGTTTTATACCCAGATCCTGTCATGTTAAATTGATCAATTTTCTCATCAGCCTTTCGTTTTAAATTCGTACTAACTTGCTTTAGACGATCTTTTATTGAGGCTTTCATAGGAGGCGCTTGAACCATATCCGATAAAAGTCCTACTCCAGCGCTTAATGCCTCCTTACCAATCACTCGAGCACCACTTGAAAGTAAATAATTACTCCAACTCCTGACCCAGCTTGATGTGTATAATAATTTTCATATGGACATTTATGATGATCACGAAGAGAATTCATTATTATAATTTTCGGAAATGTAGTTTAATACACACGGTTCCAAACTGGAATGGTATTTTTTGTCCTGTGCTCGATCTTATAACTATTTCCAGCGTATCGAACTCTCTTCGCATAACAGGTAAGTAGTGAGGTTGAGAGAAAACGTGCATTTTATTTGCACCATAAATGTATTTTGTAGGATCTAATGAAATGACTCTTAGTAAAGGAGTCATAACATCACCCACAATCTGAGGATCGATAATGTCGCAATATATAAAGAGTTGAGATGGTAACCCTAAGTGTAAATTAGCAGGACACTTTCCAAAACTTCTCTCTAGGAGATTTTTATTTGGTTCATAACCTAGTTGTAAACTTAATTTGGGTGATAATGTTACGGAAGTTATATTTTTATCCAAAACAGAAATAGACACAAATTTTGTTATTTCATCATAGCGAAATTTCAAGTTCTCTCCGATACCATTTAACACTCTTAAAATATGCTCAACGTTATCATAGTTGGTAGCTGGAATATGTTTTTTGTAGTACACTGTGGATGGTTTATCTTCATTAGGCATTAACATAGATTTTGTAATGTATATAACATTTTCATGATCTTGAACAGTAAACATGGTACATGGATATTGAAACTCGACAACTCCAACCGACCATTCACCTTCTAATTTAATAGCTTTCGGTAATTTCGTTGAAAAATTTGTGGTCTTGTTATCAGGAAAGTATTCCATTGAACTATTGCTGAGCAAAGTTAAATAAAAACTTTCTTTATTCATATTTCTTTTAAACTAGAAGCTAAAATCCAACTGTTAAATTTATCTGGATAACCTTTCCACTTCACTAATACTTCTTTTCTGTTACCTGAGTAACGAGTGTCAATTATTTTATCTATTTTATATTGTGAGGTGGGGTTGTAAGTGATTTTCTGTAATTCTCTTTCATAAAAAGTACCAACTACTGGTTCATTTTGTAAATCTGTTATTGTATAAACAACCCATGGAGATCTATCAATTATTGAAGATATAATAAATATTTCATCACTCCAATTTGATTCATATCCTTTTTGGAAAGCATGTTTATATTTAGTTATTCGAACATAATCACTCACATTGAAATTTGGTTTAGGATTTTCTAAAGAAAGTTTGTTTGACCGTCTTTCATAAAGATTAGTCCAAACTGTCATAATATTGTTGGAATTTACATCACATGGGCACATCTTAATACTAGAGTGAAAGCTGTGATTGTAAGAGTATATTAAATCTTGTAAAACATCTATATATCTATAAGTATTATTATGAGTGAAATAACGCCACATTTTCATTTTTAGTGTTCTTTGAAATCGTTCAACAATACTGGCCTTAATGTCAGGATTGTTAGTGGTATAGTAATTAATCTTTTTGGATTTAAAGTATTTTTGTACATCTTTTGAAACAAATTCTGTACCTTTATCAGATTGTATGTGAGTAGGTGTTAAATTACTTTCAGTAAATATACTTTCAAAACATTCTTTAGTTGTTTCTGAGTTTTTCTTTTTCATTGGTCTTGCAAAAGCATATTTACTAAATACATCAATAACACAAAGTATATACTTGAAATCCATCATTATATTGAGAATAAGTTCGCATATCACTTAAATCAGCTTGTCACAGTTCATTAATATTTGATAGAATGTACCTATTACGCGGGAATTTTTTTCGAATGGGTTTATGTAATGTGTATGTTTCTTGTGATTTTAACCATTCCTTTACTTGCTTTTTATTCATTTTACCCTTCATGGCTTTTGATAATTTATCAATACTACCAAAACCAGCGGGGTTAGATGGATCATAATAAATCCTGTTAATTTCTTCTAGTACGGGGTCCATTTTTCCCACTCAAGCCTTTACGTATTTTAGTTGTAGACTTTTTATCTCTACTGCTCGGTGTAGAAAACTCTTGAAATTCAATCTCAGAGGGTTTGTTCATATATTTTGCTTGAAGTTGGTTAATAAACTCACATCTCTTTGGATTTCCAATACAAGTAAGTGGTACTTTGATATCTTTTAATGCTTCAGCAAATCTATCCCACCCTACTGGATCACTTCTTTTTAAGGGTCTTAGTGAATCATTTATTAAATCAACAATATTACTTCCAGGAATTTTTTCATTATCAATTATTACTGTACCTTCATTATCCCAATGTATTTTACTTTTACTTGTTTCAACTAAGTTTAATAATAACTGTCCTTTTTTTATTGTAAGTTTTTGGTATTAAACTGAGTATTTGAGCTGATGTGTAAAGTGGATTTTCATCATTTTCTTTACTTTTAATGGATCAATTCTCCTCCAACAAAGATTCAGCATCAACTGAAGTTTTTAGATCTCTATCTTTATTTTTAAAACCAATTTTAGACTCATTTGAATCTTCATTAGATGTATCAGAATAAATTGGTAATCTGAATGGTTGACGATCCTCTTCGGTAAAATGAAGGTATCTTTGCAGTGTTTGTAAATATAACATCCATTTCTTTCGGTCTTCCATCTTACTATTCATAATATTTTGCATTTCAATATCCAATCGAGATAAACTACACTTATTAACCTTATTTTCTTGTTTTAATTTTTCAATCAATCCAGGTTCGATAATAAGTATCATTTTCTTTGCATTTTCCATGTTAACTGGCTAGTCCATTCACTAATCCACCCAATATTGCACCTAATATTATTGGTAAGAAAGCCCCTCCTTTTTGTATAATTATATTTTTTCTTAGTTTATGTTTACACTTACGCACTAGTTGACGGAGTATATTTTTGTGTTTATTCAATTTTTGTTTATCTTGATCTTTAAGAGGTACTTTTCCTTGTAAAACGTTATGAATACACTCACAAATACAGTTAATTTCTTCTTCATCACACGTTTTAAGTAATGCTCTTTGATATTTTGATTTAAGCGTATGCAAAGCGTTTAGCAAATGTTTATGCGTTGTGAGTCGACGATGCATCATTTAGCAATGATTTGAAATGTTTGATTCTTGGTGTATTTAAACTCTTTTGTGGGACGTAGACTGTGCAGAAAGCATTAAATGGGAAGACATTTGTCTTGATACGACAAAAATCACTGGTATTCTGTTTTAAATCTACCATTAAATATCCATGCGCCTCTAGAGTTGCATCCCTGTAGGCATCTTCAATAAATTTTGGGTTATCTGGTGACACTTGTCGTGCTAAATATCTTATTTGAGTTTTATCTCGAGGGTTTTTAAAATATATTATATAACTTGAGTTTAAGGATATGTCTCTTTGCCCTTTACCCTGATGAAATAAATTTTGTGTTAAATAAAATACACTAAGATTCCTGTGATGACTACCTTTTGTAAATATATCCACAATTCTTCCATCGGACTTTCTCATTAGATCATCAATAATAACAAGATGTGGGTTTTCACCGTCAAACATATTAACATTTGGAATTCCTTGATGGTAGTTAACATTTGGTAAATTATATAAAGGTTGCATTTCATCAAAGCACCATGTGATCTGATTAAAATCACAATTACATATTTCTGTAACTGATTTCATAAAATTTGTTACAAAATTTGACTTCCCACATCCACTTGGCCCCGCCACAATAGCAGTAAACGGATGGATAAAGTGAAACATTACACACGTCTAAAGTTCTAAGGGGTGAAATAAAAAATGAAAGTGTTGGTGTTAACAATTAATATATATTGCAAACATTATATAAAACAGAATGATCTGTATACTATTTCTAACACAATTAGTACATCATAATTTTACAATCAACTCAACCTCAAATAAATGCACACATACACACGCAAATATAAACAACAATTACAAATTATTTACAATAAATCAACGATTAAATATGTAATAAACTCTACGTCATATTATACTATTATCATTATTTTACAATCAATACAAATTTTATTTACATGCAGACATAAAATTAAAAACTATCAACACTTAACGCAGTTTATAATGACCCCAAGCTAATGTTTCAATATTATTATCTAAAATATGCCTCTTTGTGTCATTATATGATAAATCAATCTTATTTAATTTTTGTGTAAAAATTGTGTGTTTAATTGATTTAAATCTAAGCATACTATAATATTGCACTTTTTTATTAAATAGAGAAGACTTATAATTATCCATGGTCATCTTTTTAGTGATACATTTATTTACCCCTTTTGCCTTGGCTATAGTCTTATTCTCTAAGTTAAAAGCGTACATTTTGGATCGTAAACCCACAAATTCTTTCATGATTTTACCATTATTTTCATCTTTAAAAAAACCTAATTTCTTTTTATTTAATTTTGGATATTCAAAAATATTATTTGCATCATAAGCTGAGGTATCAAAGTATGATGAAAGGTCAGGTTTTATATCAGAGTAAAAATCATCTGTAAATATATGATATATTAAACTATCCGTATCTGTATACAATAATTTGATTTTACTAAACTTTTTAACCATATAGTTATAATGAAAATCATACATTAATGTTTTTGAAATATCTAAAATGCAAAACCCTAAATAAATTGGTTTGTTATATATTAACTTTGTTTTTCGCAACTGAACCGCAACTAGGTTTTCCGAAAATACTGAAAGACTATGAAATTGTGGTTTAGCGATTAGATCTTGAGCACCTAAAGCTTTGCCCTGGTTCTCCCAGTGTGTAACTAATTTTATATTAACCCTTTTTTCAATATTCTCCATAGTCTTTCCGAAGACTGAATTATTCATTAATTTATAAAAATCTTATTCGAAATCTGATTTTGCTAACGATTTTGATCATGTACATCTTCAACCAGCGAGACTGTTTAAATTTTAAAACTCTATGAATTTTAGTTAATTTAACCCCCATTTCTATGCACTGCTTTAAATTTCTGTAATGAATTACATATTTATCTTTATTATTTAAATTTGGGACTAGTTTATTTTCATTAATATTGCCTGCACAAATGTTTTCGGGGCATAAAGGAAAGTCCGAATGTAAATCATGAAGTTCATCTGGATATTCCAAATCAACTTCTAAAATAAAACCGAAGTTCGATGTCTCAGACACATTAAATTCTGTATTCGGATTTACCCATTCGAATCCACCAGTAGGAAGACATTGAGACATAGCCCAACCGTATAAATTGTTGGCATCAAAATATGTGATATATGAATTTGGTTTCCCTGTATCATAATCCCCCATATATTTGTTATTAGCTCTAGCATAACGATTACTACATTGAGATACACCACCCCTGATACCTGATCTAATAACTGCAATTTTCTCATAATCTGTTAAAAGTTCTAATTCTATTTTTGTATATTTTAACATTGCATCCCAACTTAAACCGGGTGCTGTGTAATAATGGGCAGGGTCTAAATCATAAGTATTAATACATAACTTTCTAAAGTTTTCAAATACATCGGTTAAAAGTAAAACGTCTGTTTTTAAATACAGGTTTGAATAATCTAGCATATTACAACACCCAAAGTGTTCCCAAATATCTTTAGCATGATTGTAATCATCATTTGAAATATGGGAATCTGTGAGCGAGCTATAAAAAAATTTTTGTTCGGGGAGCGATGTTAGGCTTAAACTATCATAATTAGTCATAAGTTCATATGGATAAACGCCTTTCCGTTTTAAACGAAAGAAATCTTCATCATTAGGATAATTTCTACGTAATTCTTGAAATTGATCATTACTGAGATTTTTGGCCAATTCTTCTAATTTACATGATAAAAACTTAAATGAATCTATGAATCTTAATATAATTTCGTGGTTATTCATTATTAATTTTTTTGGAAAAGGATATATATTTTTCTTTATTTTGAGGGATAACTTCGACTTCACCATCACAAAAGTTTAACGCGTGAACAATAAAATGAGCATCATAGTGACTAAGGTTGTGTAAAAATATTGGTATATAACGAGGTTTCCTGAACTTCGAGCCACATGATTCGTGAGCAACACCTATAAAACTACCGGTGTACCAATCAAAATCATAAAAATGTTCTGCTAACTCTGTTTCACAAATATGACAAATGGCTGCATTTGAAATTTGGTTTTTGTCTTCATTTGTTAGCGGAAGTGGAGGATATTTTTGAAGTCTATTTATTTCTTTGAGATTGTTAGATAAACTTTCCATAAACACTTGTGCACAGTTGGGTCCGCAATACGTTACATATTTTGATAATTTATCATCATATGAACATTTTATATAATAACCAAAACTATGTACTTCATGTTTCTGAATATTGTGTGTGAAAGGTTTGGAAGGATCGTTAGAACATGATTCTATTGGTTTTAAAAATGCTTCAAAACAGCATAACTACGAATGGTATCTTCAACTTTTTTTCATAACTATCAAATTTAATTTTATCATTTGAAATAGGTTGACCAAACCAATTCTTTTTTTTTTAAGTTTCACTGTTTGGTAATTCTGTACAAATGTGGGCACAATCGTATTGTTCATGGTTATTTAAACTTTCCTTAGATGGAAAGTGAAGTAGACATGCTTCGCAAATGTACATGATGTGACCGTCTTTTGAAATTTGTTTACTAACTAACCGCGATAAATTTTTTATGTAACAATAATGATTTTTTGTATCCTTGGAAAAAAATAATAAATTGATATGTCTATCTTTACGACACTTTGTTAAAAATAATGGACCTACTATAGAATTACATCGTTTTTCTTTATTATATTCTAACCCAAAAACATTAATACTAATATCATTTAATTTCTCTACTTTTGCTATGTCAGAAATTTTAACTGGAAAGGAAATACCATTAAATTTAAGTTTATTTGCATGTTTAACGTACGATGATACACGATCCGCGTCTTTGTTTACGGGATATAACGCCGAGAGTAACGCCCATTTAAATCAAAAATAATCCTTGCTTTTTACATTTATAACAGCCTTTTTTAATTTTATGTCACGAGGAAGATCTATGTATGAAGTACCGCGTAGGGGGTTAAATTTATTAACATTCATGTCTATAGATTTTATGTTTTTTAGACTCCATCCACTATCTTTTTTTTTCAAATGCACTAATTTTAGTAGTAATTGTATCATTTAAAGATGAAAAAAAATATTTAAGTCATCTCCTTGACAAATAATATAGTTAAGCGTTTGAAAATCGAACGTATCATGAATATCTTTAGTTTGTTGAACAAAATCAGCATGCAATATGAAGTTTACTTTAAAAATTATGTGTTGATGAATACACTCTTGTATTAAAAATAAAATATCATCTTTAATAGAATTTAAAAATAGTTCAGGAGTTTCAAAATTTACCAATGTCCAACTATCTACTCTACTCTTGATTTTATAAGTTAAAATCCTATTTCCAAAAGCAGATTCAATAACACTAACGTTTGATAAAGAATTATGTGAATTTAAAAGATTATTTTTGTGAACATTACTTTTAAAATGATTAGCTAAATACCGTTTCTTGATAAATATATGACACGTTAGACATTCCACTTGATCTTGGTTACTGATACTGTTCCCTGCATAGGTAGGCGCTTCTGTTTCCGTTGTTGGTTTTTTGATGATCTTGGGTTCTTTGCTGCTCGTTCGCTTCGTTCCTCTTCCAAGTTGTAGTGGTTGACTACTAAAATGTTTAAATTTATTAAAAACTGTACAAGATATTGTGTAAATTATGATCGAAATGAATGTTTATTTTACTAACTTAAACTGTGTTTCAACCATCGCACAGTGATTATACAACTCATCATCATACGATGAATCGAACAGTTGATCCTTCTCCATTTCATCACAAACTTTTGACAATTCCTGATTTAATTCGCTGTTGAATAGTTCCGTATTCTCTTCCATGGTTGTGGAGAAGAAAGCACTGGTGCACACTTCACTGAAGTTTGCCATCCTTATAGTAAAGAAGAAAATAGGTAGCAGAGTAAGTAACAGTTCAGTGTTGGTAGACCAACTGATACCCAAATTTCAAACAATGCCCGATATTTAAGTCTAACAAAGGATTAGAAATAGAATATAATGAGTACACGGAAGTAATTTAAGTAAACAGAATCACATTCACTAATGATCATCTAATGACTGTCATTGTTAAAAAAGTATTTTTTAACTTTTTCACTTTCTGCTATTGTCTTTGTAATATTGTATACGAGGGCGTTTGTGTTGTCGTAGATGCTATCCTTATTCGTCTTTACGTAATATTTAATCCTCGTGGAAGCATGTTTCCAATGATCAGTAGTTGGAATCTTGGATAGCTTCTTCATATCGTACATTTCAATTTTGATGAGATGCGTCGCTTGATGTCCGTCGTCAGAATTAGTAGAAATGTATGATACACCATCTCTAGCGGCTCGTGCTACGGTAGATGATAACAGCTTCCTCTTTTTTATTTTTGATTCAGCTTCAAAAAAATGATCAATCGATTGCGATTTTATTTTTCCACCATCGCATGTGTTATTATTAATGACGATGTCATCACTCTCTTCTTGAGGGGAGAGTGGCGAATAGTAATACTGTTTATAGGTATTTTCATCGAAGCTCAATGATTTCTGCAACAACACAGTTATCATGTTAATATCAATTTGTTAACACTTAATCATAAAAGTTAAAAAAGCTAAAGTTACAACCTATTAAAGTCCACTGCTGAACATAGGCCTCCTCTCATTTCTGAGAGGGTTTTAGGGCTAGGAAATGTTCGCTGCGATACCTCAATGCGTGTTGGCAAACTTCACATGGCTTCGAAATTTTCTCAGACATGCATTCCTCACGATGTTTTCCTTCACCGCTGAGCACGTGGTAAATCAGCACTTAAAATTGTAATTAACAATTTAATTGGTGCCGGCGGGGATCGAACCCGGGACGTGTACTATGAAGTTTACATTTTGCGCTAACCATCTGAGCTGCCACGGCTTAACCATATACACACACATAATATTTAAATATAATTTGTTAACACTAAATCATACACACGTAAGAAAATAACAGAAAGAAAAGTAAGTTTGTCAATAGAATAAACACTTACATCCATGGCCTTTGATGCGTTGAAGTAACACAAACGTAGTATTGATAGATCCACTGCGGTCAAACGACCATACACTAACTCCATGACTGCAGTTGCTTGGTCTTATATAGTACCAGTGAGTAATAATTCTAATCTAAAGAATTTCTGCAGTAGAATTGATAGTATCTTTATGCGTCAACAAGCTTACATTACATTCTGTTGCTTATCTCTACATTCCTACGTCCTTCCTGTCGTGTCTTGTTCAGTGTATTGGTGACTCAAATACGTTTTGTATAACACAAAGAAAGCAATTTAATATTTAGATATCACTATAATTGATCATTCCTATATTAGTCATTGAGTAGATTGGTACTGTAATAATCTACTAATAGCAGTAATATTATGGATACACTAGATGTACAACAACATCTGAAAAAGATTCACCCCACTCTAGAAAATAATGTTTATGCTGCCAATAAACTACCCATGTACACCCACGTACCAACGTATATAATATGCAATTTGGATACAGATGATAAACCAGGGTCACATTGGGTAGCTTTATATATCGATACGAATGACGTCGGTCAATATTTTGATTCATTCGGACGGGCACCTGTACGATATCATCTAGAGTTTTTTAAAAGAAATTGTAAAAGATGGAACTGGAATGTTGATAGGATTCAGAATGAGTGGATTTCAGTTTGTGGCGAATATTGCTTAATGTATTTGTCCTGCGCCCTCTTTTCTCCTGCGCCCTCTTTTCCCAAAAGAGGGTCGCTCATGACAAGGCACAATAGAGCTTAATCAGCCGGTTGCCTGTCCCCAAAGGCGGTTTTTAGAGGGTATCACTTAGGGTCCCCGGTAGGACAATGAGCCCCTCATAACCACGATAGACCGGCTATCGTGGTATGCGTAATGCATTTTCCGCCTCCCTACGTATAGGGTAGCCCTTTAATTGCTTCGGGCGCAAAAAAAAATGTATTTGCTATATAAGTTTCAGGGATGTTCAATGCATAGTTTTACGAGTATATTTACAGAGAACACATTGTACAACGATATTTTAGTGGATGAGATGTTTCGCTCCTATTTTATAGATAATAAGTAATAAGATTTTGTATTTTATAAATAAAAATTTTAACAAAATTAGGTAATATGTTTTATTGATGATTCAGATTAGTATTGTAGATAGGAACAAAGGAGTATAATACAATAGCATAAGCCGACCCACACGCTGACGAATAATAGATAATGACGGTAGTCAATCAACAATAGATAAGTAGATAAGGACAATGGAGCGCTAATGACGGTTGAGGCTCGCAGCGGATATCAATTAGATAAGAGTTAATTGATCTGCTCATCTCCGGAACCGTGCATCCTACGCAAAAATGGACCGCAGATTCGTGATCAGAGCATGCCAAAACCTTTTTTTTTTTAGGATCGTGAGTCGACGAACGTCGTGCGCCAGAACTGGTACAACCTTTCTACAAGTGCGCCAGAACTGGTACAACGTAACTACTTTCTATGCTCTTTCCAGAACAGGAGATTTTGGGTCTTGAGAACGTCTAGTATCTAGTTTTGCGTAGATCGGACGAAAAATAAATTTATAAAAGTTGAAGAGAGAGAGAGTTTTCTTTGAAACTGTATTTCACTTCGATTCTACATAAGCGAAACCATGTAAAAAGTGACTGGACATCAAAATTGACAATTACTTCACCGTCGGCAAGATGTAGGTCTATTAAATCACTGACAAAATTGTGTAAATCTTTTGTATGTGCTCTTATATGTCCTCTCAGTGGTGACAGTATTTGTGCTAAGTGTTAAGCGAATTTATATGTTGGTGAATAAATTTGGCTCATTGTGGGACGTAGTGAAGCGTTTGGTTTGTGTAATTTGGGTAACCCACACAACTTTATTGGTTTGGTATATGTTGTTATTATCAAATTTCAATAGAGAAGATGGTTGGGTACTACAATGCACTGCAGCTGCTTGGGAACCCATAATTAATAAAATTATATCCAAACCCCAGCATACCACTGTAAAACTTCAAGACACGTTCTGCATAGATTGGATCAAAAATTAATATTTAAAAGTTGAAGGTATCCTTCGTTAACGTCGTAAGGGACTGAGGTATTTGATGTCAGTACGAGTCATTTACCAAAAAAAAAAGAAAGAAGAAAAAGGTTGATAAATATCAGACTTCAACTATTGCTTTGAGTAGGCCAGTTTTGAGAATTTTTTTTTTTTGGAGGAATCACTTAAAAGGTTGATTAGAAATGTTGCAGACAATTTATGCTTATAGAAAAATTATTTTATTTTTATATGATTTTACTTGTCCATTCAGTGCTGTACTAAAAAATGCACATAAGGGAACTTTAGAACTGTTTAGTTTTGGCAAAACTACAGCAATTGGAGCTGTTTAATTAATAGCATTTTCAGCTTCGAACCGAACAGTTTTTTATATTATCTGTCATTTTGCTACAAGCGCATGTGTGTGGAGGAAGCAGTGAGCACGTTCTGTTTTATTCTCATATTTTTGCAAAATTTGAACAGGATCAATAATATGTAGGGCTCAGTTCAATACGTCTGTCGGGCTAAATTGTAAAAATTGTTTATTTTTCTTTGTTAATGATCAAAGGCAGCCGGTTCACGTATCAAAAGAATGGAGTTTTGGCGGGAACTTGACCACTGACGGAATGTTGCTCTTTTGTTTCTGTTTAAATAATGGTCTCAAGAGGGTTTTGATACACAAAAGTAGTATGATTTCATGTATTAAATGTCTGCCCATGTAAAGTTATTGTGGAAACTGTGAAACAGGTACTCCGTTGGTGATGTGAACCTCAAGAAAATGTTTGTGCTGAGGTATCTTGAGTCACAAACGTCATGACTGTCTGCTCACTCGAGTTGCCGTTTAAATTGTGTGAATCGTTTGTATGTGGTCTTATGTGTCCTCTCAGTGGTGACAGTATTTTAGTGCTTAGTGTTGAGCCAATTTTTATGTTGGTGTATAAATTTGGCTCACTATGGCACGTAGTGGAGCGTTCGGTTTGTGTATCTTGTGTAAACCATGCAACTTCGGTTGTTTGGTACATGGTGTTATTATCAAATTGCAATAGAGAAGGTGACTGGGTGCTACTATCTGCTTGGTATTCCATAATTAATAAAATTAAATCAAAACTCAAGCATACTACTGTAAAACTTGAGGACACTGTAAGCTCGTTCTGCATAAATAGGATCAAAAGTCAATATTTAAAATTGAAGGTAGTCTTTGTTATCTACGACATCCGGACTTCAAACACGTCGGTGTGAAAAAATTTAAAATCAAACGCTATAGAGTCTGTAAATATAGTTTTATTCCTGTTGATGTTGGTCGTGTCAAAAGATATTTTGGTAATATTTGGATAAAGTTCGACGAGGGCTGGAAATGTTGTAGACAATCTATGCTGTTATTTGAAAGTTGTGTAATTTTCATTACTTTAACTTTATGAAGGCTTTTGCTTGCTTCTGCGATCTTCAAACGGCTTGAATTGCTTAAAAATATTTTTTTAATAAAATTTCTAAAAAATTATAGCACGATAAATTGGGATGGTTTTCTTTCGGTGCAGGCTCCTTTTTTGGGTGAAGACGATAGCTTCCGGGTGGGTATTTGGGAGTACGACTGTACTACCCTGGTCCGTTCAGGGTTGAAGAGGTTCCTGTATCCAATTGGCCGGTCTAAAACGCCTGGACGGTCCGGCCCTTGTCCGACATGGTTTTAACTTACCTAACAAGTGAAGTGTTCAGTACTCTAAGGCCCTATCAGTTCTTACCAAACGAATCGGCAGGCAATAATGCCGCACGATGCGAATGGTAGGGGTGGTGGTAGATGGTATGGTTTCAGCACTATGGGCACTGCCTACCCCTTTCTTAACGAAACTGTTGGGAGGAGTGCAAATGGTGGCACTTTATAAACCGCGACTGGGCACAGTAGAACTCGAGCGTTGTAAAGTGCCAAGAATCTACCTAGGGGCCGGTGACCTCCATGCCTCTCAGAGTATACAGACTCGACGATCGGCGGAGTATGTCGTACCGGCGGTTATGCTAACTACAAATAACACACACCTAGGAGATCCTTACATTACACCTGGGGACTCCGGCGTCGCCGCCACTACGGGCGCGACCGTCTTGTGACCGCTTGCAGGAGCTATTCGCCGCCAGTCCGTATATAGTAAAGGTTCAAACTTAATTAACTCACGGAACGCCGAATCACCAGCAGAAACAATGCGCAGCGCACCTTTGACTGCACAAGCTACTTCAAGTGCCTTATTCAGTTTTAGCTGATTGGGAACTTCTCTAAACAATTTTTCCCGGGCAGTCTTGACTCTGTCAAGACCAAGTACAAAGCAATCTGTAAAGCACATCTCTAGAGCTGTACCAAAGTAACATGCCGGTGCTAGTCTACGAATACGAGCAGCAACATCCACCATCGACTCGTGAGGGTCCTTTGAAGCCGAATTAAACTTTTTTCTTCCAGCGTGCATACATTAATTGGGTTGAAAAGGCCGTCAAGCGTAGTAACAATTAGCTTGTTATCGGTTGATTCAGGCGTATTTGGATACAATAAACCACGAGTACGACTATATGAGTCTTGTGACATGTCGATTTCATTTGCAATAAAGAAGTTGTTTAGTTGTGTTGTGCTACGTGTACCACCCAATCATCTGTTTTGTAATCGAAAAGTGGTACTTTCCCATAAACATTTTAATGCGTGACTTCTACTGTTTATTAATCGATTATTAATACACAAAATAATCTGGGCGCCACTGAAATATCCTAGCTATTTGGTCTCTTAAGGCCGTGTGCGTTGAAGAACGCCACAGTCAGAGAGCGTGGTTTAGTTCTACCTAAAGATAGTACTGTCATTATGGATTTAAGAAACAAGTGCTTAGGCGCACTTGAAGGACCAAATTGCGTCAATAAGTCCTATTGCTCCATTGTGGCGTTGAAATTGTCTTGAGGGCAGTTTGCTCCGTGGAGTTTGCGGGCCAAGGAAAATAATTAACGCGGCACACTGGCTTGATCCGCATGTCTGGTACGACTTTTACCTCCGAACTGTATACGTCGCGGCGCTTTGAATTACCCGCGATAGTTTGCTGGGTATCCCTCTTCACGGCAATTAACGCACCTCGAAGGCTCTTAGGACATTTCGGGCTTGCGGGTGCAGTTACGGTAGTTACTTGGTCAGCTAGGAACTTGATGCACCGAGGTCTGGCGTAGCAGGTTCTGGCCGAGTGGCCGTAAAGTTGGCCCTGCCCCCAATTTCGAGGGGCTTCAATTGCAATCCCAGTTAGGATACAGATACGCCGGATGTTGAATATCTCCCTGCGTTCCGGAGACAGGTCTAAGATTCGCTTCTGTCGTTCTGGTGGTATATTCTATGTACTTCTTAGACGGGACATTTTGGGTCTTGAGACCGTCTAGTATCTAGTTCTGCGTAGATCGGAGCAGAAATTAATATATAAAAGTTGAAGGTATCCTTCGTTAACGTCGTAAGGGACTGAGATATTTGATGTCAGTACGAATCCTTTCCCAAAAAAAAAAAAAAAGTTGATTAATATCTGAATTCCAACTATTGCTTTTAGAAGGCTAGTTTTAAGGATGTTTTTTAGGGGGACGATACTAAAAAAAGGTTGAACGATACTAAAGAAACGTTGCTGACAATATATGCTTATTGAAAAACTATTGTATTTTTATATGAATTTGCTTGTCTATTCAGTGCTGGACACAAAAATGCACACAAGTGAACTTTAAAAGTATTTATTTGTGGCAACACTACAACAATTGCAGCTGTTTAACTAATATAGCTTTTTCAGCTTCTGAGTGATTTGTTTTTAGTCATTATAGTATCTGTCATTTTGCTACAAGCGCATGTAAAGACTGAATTGTAAAAAATTGTTTATTTTTGCTTTCTGAGATCAAAGGCAGCCGGTTCACGTATCAAAAAAATGGAGTTTTGGGGGGAACTTGACCACTCACGGAACACTGCTCTTTTGTTTCTGTTTAAATAATGGTCTCAAGAGGGTTTTGATACACAAAAGTAGTATGATTTCATGTATTAAATGTCTGTGTATTGTGTCATGTAAACGTATTGTGGAAACTATGAAACATATACTCCGTTGGTGATCTGAACCTCAAGAAAATGTTTCTACTGAGGTGTTACAAACGTCACTGACTGTCTGCTCGCTCGAGCTGCAGTTTAAATCTCCCAAAAGCCTTACATAATGTGAATAAGTTTGAAAACAAATTACTATAAAGCATATTTTATTTCTTGACACTTACAAAAGTATAAAAGTATGAGTCTTTACTAAAGAAAAACGATTGTTAACAATCAGAATTCTAAAAATTGCTTTGAGAAGGATGGTAGTGAGGATTTTTTGGGTGGTCGATACTTAAAATATTGATTAGAAATGATGCAGACAATTCATGCTTATAAAAAAACTTATATGAATTTTTTTGCGCCCGAAGCAAATAAGGGCAACCCTGGTAACGGGGGAGGGAGGTGGTGAATGCTCATAGCATACCACGCAGCCGGCTGCGTGGTTATGTGGAATCTTTTACCCACTAAACACCACCTTTTGGGATTGGCTTATCGATCTGACGAGAGATCTCTAAGCCGTAAACGGACGTGACCCTCCTTGGCAGAAAGGAGGGCGGCGATTAGTCGCTTAGAAGTGTGTGTGTGTCTAAATAAGGCGGATTACGAGATGTGTTAAGTAGGCTCGGTCCGATCCGCCAGGAGGCAGTTCAGGTCAGCCGAAGTCTTGTTGAGAGGGAGGGGTCCGAGAGAGGATTTCTCGGTCTGCGCACGTTATAGCAAGTGTGAAGAAGGGCTGCATAGGCAGCTGCCTCGCGAATGAGGGGATTTGAGTGGGACTCTGAGGCTTTGAAGAATCTCTCAGAGAGTGATTTGAGTAACTGCTGAATTGTTGGGAGCTCTAATTCTCGGTGAAGGTCGGCGTTACGGACATAATAGAACGAGTTCGTAGCCCGTAGAAGAGATTTTGAACTATTTGAAGTTCATTTACAAAGTTGGGTTTAGCATGTGCGAAAATGGGGGCCGCTTAGGTCATGATGACGTTTGGAGTCAGAGCGTAAGTGGTTGCATTTACTACTAATGGGTTCGGGTGTATCTCAGCACCCTCAAAATAGCGCCGAGATATTTCCCTGAAATATTCAGAGATCGTCGAATATTTCAAGGAATTCAAGGATTAGAAGTTATTCAATCTCTGTGCAAGTCCGAGTTTCGCTGATACCAGCGAGCTCCGGTGGCTATGCGAATGAGTCTACGAGTGATAACTTTACATTGACATTACATGATTATGAACCACGTGCGCGAAGGTTAAGCTAACGTAGTACATGATAGGTCTTACGCAAGCTTTGTAAAGGTGAACTTTGCATCTTAGGGTCAGTTTGCTCTTATTGTTAACTAGCGAGTAGGGTTGACTAGTGACGAATTTGACACGATTGCGGACGGTGCGAATGCTGGTGCTCGAATGTGGCCTCAAGGTATTTGGGGGTTGTGTACCACTGGCGTTTGGATTGCTATCCTTCCCTCCAACCGTGTTGATAAGTAAATGCTAAGGATATCTGAAGGAGTCATTTGTAAATGTTAAGTACTGTTGAATGTAGGTCAGCATGCTTTTTGGACCTGTATTAGAAAGTTGATGTATTGTTCTAGTTACTGGTACAGAGATATGGTAATTTATTTTGTACACTATTGCATTGCGTCGTGATGTGGTGTGGGGTTAACTAGCTGGTCATTGATGAGCTGGGAATATGATTCAGAGACGACGGTAAGATCGATGATGGAACTACGACACCGGCCGTGTGTGACCGTCTCAAACGTGGGTGCATCCCCGACTTACACACTGCTAAACCGTTACCGTATACTAAGTCTATTATGTCGTTTTCCCTAAAGTTAGAGACGGATTATTATACTTGCGGTTACAGACACATAGTATATACACATAACATAAGCTTTATTTTGTAAAAAGTAGTTTTACTTACGTGGAATATGAATTCTACTAAATAAATAATATTTGCTAATGAATAACTAATTAAAAACAAGCCAATCCAAGAAGAAACCTAACCTAACCTTTTCTACCTATAAGATATGTACAGAGAGACTTTATTGCTCCAAAATGCTCCTTTAATATAATCATTGGTTTTAACATTCGTGCGGAGTCAGCTCTTATCATATTAATTTTCTCCTGCCTCATAAGAGTGTCGTCCATTTGTGCTATGTTATCAAACTCTACGCGCAACTTGTTGTTTGAAACGGGTTTAATTTTCACCGGTGGGTAGTTGAAGTCTCTGTACCATATATTGTGACGAAAGAGTTCAACTGCCTCTTGTCTTGTCTTGACCTTGGTCGCCGGAGTAACAATGATGACCGGCCTGGATGTAGGCACTGCAGGGTGAGGGGTAGTTACTTGGAGGGGTTGCAATTGGTTGTTTCTTTTAAGAGGCTTTGCGTCGCCTTTAATATTACTTTTGTAGCATTTTTAATAAAGTTTTTGCTTGCTGAGGTTACACTCTATTCCTGTACTGTTTTTCTGTTAACTTTTTAATAACCGGAGCGAAGGTTTATATGTCTGTGACATCCTCAACTGATGCCGGGAGGGAGGGGGTGAATTTTGAAACAAAGACATCATGTCACCATTTAATAAAACTGTCTGGAAATGTGGCTGTACCTTGTCACCGTGTCACCTGTCATCACTTTGATGACTGAATTGACTGGTGACACTGATGATTGATTGATGATCACTTTGATGACGTAACTGAATTGATTACTGTCGGCACTAAAAAAATTGTGAATTACAAATTTTGTTTATTTACCTAATGCTCAGCAATAAATAAAGAAAAGAAGTGTGGCCAAATAAACTGGACTGACAACAGACTGGACCAATAACTCCATAACCAACTCAGAAATAAGTAAAGGCTTGTGTTCAGGTCTGGATTGTATACAGGCTGCAACTTAACTTTAATGGCAACCACAGTAGACAGTATGATGAGTACTTTAGAACTGCTAATATTAAAAATAAAAGTAACTTAACAGTACATTTTCAATCCTAGCTTTTTCTCAGCAATTCTTTCTACTCTTAATTTGTTGAGTTTTTCTTCAACTGAAGCCATTTCTTTTATTCAATTTCTCTGTAAAATGTACAAAATTAAATATATTATCTAAATGATACAGTGCTTATATCATTTTACGTGGTAGTCATACTGCAGCTATATTATTCTTGTAGCACAAATGGATCAACTCGAACAGCGTAGGACTACATTCTCACAGAATACCAGAATAAAACAGTAGCTTAATAATGCTGCTGTTTTCCATATGGTGAGTATAAAGAACCGGAGATGGAATGAGAAAATTGAGATGGATGAAAATGAGGCATTCGAGCTTTAACAGCATTTTTGCAATTCTGACACGCGTTATCAATTCAGGTTAGTTCAGTTTAACAATCATTTCAAATTTGCTTCTAAAAAGCTTAGCGATCATTAGAGAATTGGACAGTACTTCATGCCGCCACACTGCTTGCAACTCTACAGGTGCACATTCAATTTCACATGGAATACTCTTTTCACCTATGCGCTGAGCCCCGTACTTCTAACTCTTTTTAAAATATCCACATAACTTGTACGATATGGAGCGGATATTTCCAACACAGAACAGAATGTTAAATGATGGAGCCAGTTAGTACAAATTTAATTCAAAATATTTAATGCTAAGGTAGAAAACTAATATGATTACCTCTCGAAACAACTCTGTCAAATCATTCAAGGCTCCAAGCAACAACTCATCAAAATGTTGCAAGTCTTCAGCTGAATTCAATGTTGTATTTTTACTATTATTTAAACTAGCATTGTCATTTTTTTCATTTTAATTTCTTTCAGTTTAGTGAACACAGCTGGCTCTGCGCCACTTATTATTACTCACTTCAGCCTTTTCACCCATAAAGTCATCTTTTTGATCATTTAAATTATCTGTGTATGATTGATTATTGCTATCAGACTCCACTGCTATATTCTTTTTATTTTTCTCATCATATGACTCAAATTTAGCCGCCTCCAATGACTTGATATCTTTGGATAGAAGAAAAATACCAAACCACTGCAAGTGGTGGTAGGAATCTAAGGACTCTCCACGTTTTTCAACCACTTCTGCAGCCTTGCTTGCATCTCTTCCGGTCTGGGAGTGTTAAAATTCAGTGAAACTTGTGTTTGAAATTTCACCCTCTTCCTTTCACTTTTCACAGCAGAGACAACTTTTTCACACTGGACACACTCATCTTCATCAATTTCGTTCATATCCACTTTATCTAACTTTTCACCAATTGACGCCCATTTGTGAATACAATTACTAAGGTCACTTACTAGGTCTTCTAACAGGATGTGGTGTTTTTTTATAAAGGTTTTGTGTGTGCTACAGAGTCTTCGTTCCATAATAAAATGTGAATTTTAATAATTTTTCTCAAATAGGTAGGATCTGTATGCATTTTCTGCACTTCATTTACTGTTTGTTACTTTATTGACTATTTTGGGTTTATATAACCTTTCAAACACTGAAATTCTTTGAGTATTTTGAACTTTTGTGGCACTCTGTGTCGCTTTTGGTGTTTCAATACTTTTGATAATTTCTTTCAGTTTAGTGAGACTACTAATTGGTTTGAAGTTAAGCTAGACTTGGAAGTGGCTGGTGCAAAGCTTTTACGAATTGTATTAGCTACATCGTTGTTAGTTTTACCTGTTCTTGAATTTGTGTTTACATTTTGATACAAATCAATTTTCTGTTCCGCTTTTTTTATGTTTTAGGACTGTTTTATCAAACTTGTGGACTTGTTTTCCTTCAGTGCTTTTATAAAAAGCTTTGCTGTTTGATTCATTTTTAAAACTATTAGGCTTTGAATTTAATGTTTCTTCTGGTTTAATGTAAGTACTTGTAAATTTGTTTGTTGCAGATTTGTTTATAGGGTCAGAATAAGTTTTTCTTCTGGTTGTGCCATTAACATGAAAATTGTTTTTAACAGAATTGGCTATGTTCTTTTTTGTAGATGAATTAGTGGGGTTTGAAATAATAGTCTTTTTGGCAACAAAAACATTTGATATTGTTATACTTCTTTAAATTTAACTCTCTTCACTGTAAATGAATTAGCAACACATTAGTTATTTCTAACAGAGAAACACAGCTAGCGCAGATACTTAATAGGAAGGTAGTTGAAAGATGATGACCATGAGTTGCATCTTTGCTACAACAGAAACACAACATTATTTGATTATTTTGTGTTTCCAAGAAAGTCGGCTTCTACTTCAACTGATGGCGCATAAACTATAATAATTTATCATACATATACTGTATAGTAAAGGCAGGCTTTTAGGCTTCACTTACAATCAGACGAGATGTATAAATTTTGCTATTTATAATTAATAATCTTTTCTGTTTAATACCCCTAAAGAACCGGAGATGGAATGAGAAAATTGAGATGGATGGAAATGAGGCATTCGAGCTTTAACAGCATTTTTGCAATGCTGACACTGTTATTCATTCAGGTTAGTTCAGTTTAACAATTATTTCAAATTTGCTTCTAAAAAGCTTAGCGAGCATTAGAGAATTGGATAGTACTTAATGCCGCCACACTGCTTGCAACTTTACAGGTGCACATTTAATTTCACATGGAATTGGTACTTCTAACTCTTTTTAAAATATCCACATAACTTGTACGATATGGAACGGATATATACAACACAGAACAGAATGTTAAATGATGGAGCCAGTTAGTACAAATTAAATTCAAAATATTTAATGCTAAGGTAGAAAATTAATATGATTACCTCTCGAAATAACTCTGTCAAATCATTCAAGGCTCCAAGCAACAACTCATCAAAATGTTGCAAGGCTTCAGCTGAAGTCAATGTTGTATTTTTACTATTATTTAAACTAGCACTGTCCCTTACACAACTGGCTCTGCGCCACTTATTATTACTCACTTCAGCCTTTTCAGCCATAAAGTCATCTTTTTGATCATTTTATCTGTGTATCAAATTATCTGTGTATGATTGATTATTGCTATCAGACTCCACTGCTACATTCTCTTTATTTTTCTCATCATATGACTCAAATTTACGCGCCTCCAATGACTTGATATCTTTGGATAGACGAAAAATACCAAACCACTGCAAGTGGTGGTAGGAATCTAAGGACTTTCCACGTTTTTGCAACCACTTCTGCAGCCTTGCTTGCATCTCTTCCGGTCTGGGAGTGTTAAAATTCAGTGAAACTTGTGTTTGAAATTTCACCCTCTTCCTTTCACTTTTCACAGCAGAGACACCTTTTTCACATTGGACACACTCATCTTCATCAACTTCGTTCTTATCTACTTTATCTAACTTTTCACCGATTGACGCCCATTTGTGAATACAATTACTAAGGTCACTTACTGGGTCTTCTAACAGGATGTGGTGTTTTTTTGTAAAGGTTTTGTGTGTGCTACAGAGTCCTTGTTCCATAATAAAATGTGAAACTTTAATAATTTTTCTCAAAAAGGTAGGATCTGTATGCAGTTTCTGCACTTCATTTACTGTTTGTTACTTTATTGACTATTTTGGGTTTATATAACCTTTCAAACACTGAAATTCTTTGAGTATTTTGAACTTTAGTGGCACTCTGTGTCGCTTTTGGTGTTTCAATACCTTTGATAATTTCTTTCAGTTTAGTGAGACTACTAATTTGTTTGAAGTTAAGCTAGACTTAGAAGTGGCTGGTGCTAAGCTTTTACGAATTGTATTAGCCTTATCGTTGTTAGTTTTACCTGTTCTTGAATTTGTGTTTACATTTTGATACAAATCAATTTCCTGTTCCTCTTTTTTTAGTTTTTAGGACTGTTTAATCAAACTTGTGGACTTTTTTTCCTTCAGTGCTTTTATAAAAAGCTTTGCTGTTTGATTCATTTTTAAAACTATTAAGCTTTGAATTTAATGTTTCTTCTGGTTTAATAGAAGTACTTGTAACTTTGTTGCAGATTTGTTTATAGGGTCAGAATAAGTTTTTCTTCTGGTTGTGCCATTAACATGAAAAGTGTTTTTAACAGAATTAGCTATGTTCTTTTTTGTAGATGAATTAGTGGGTTTTGAAATAATAGTGTTTTTGGCAACAAAAACATTTGATATTGTTATACTTCTTTAAATTTAACTCTCTTCACTGTAAATGAATTTGCAACATATTAGTTATTCCTAACAGAGAAACACAGCTAGCGCAGATACTTAATAGGAAGGTAGTTGAAAGATGATGACCATAATTTTCATCCTTGCTACAACAGAAACACAACATTATTTGATTATTTTGTGTTTCCAAGAAAGTCGGCTACTACTTCAACTGATGGCGCATAAACTATAATAATTTATCATACATATACTGTATAGTAAAGGCAGGCTTTTTGGCTTCACTTACAATTAGACGAGATGTATAAATTTTGCTATTTATAATTAATAATCTTTTCTGTTTAATATACCTCTCAAGTACAAAAAATATAATTGGACTTCTTATAAAATTATTAATATTGTAGATGCCTAAGATATAATAGCATATACATAAAATATATAAACACTCACGCCTGTCACCCATAGTGGTAGGCAGAGACTACAGACTTCTATCTGGCACGATCCTGACAGATCTCTCTCGCTTCCTTCATCTCCATATAACTACGCATACATGCTCGTCGGTTAAGGGGTACTCCTAAGTTGCCCCGATTTCAATAAATTGCTTATTTGGTCGATAAATTATTTTTACCTAGGACGTCCCTTTCCGACTTTGCCATTCACTTCCGCTTCCTTCTTTCTACAAGACCAAACCACTGAAGCATTCCTTTCTTAATCCTGGTTACAACATCATCTTGCAAACCACACTCTTCTCTTATCACACAATTTCTCAACCTGTCATTCATATTCAGCCCTAACATACACCTTAACGACCGCATTTCTACTGCGTTTATTCTACTCTCGTGTGTCCGCTTTTTACCAATAAAACCACGAAAACTCCCTTACTTAACTTTTTAACCACGTATGTTCTAACTTTTTAACCAGTTATGTTCGTTATTTAATTTCACTCTTAAATTGTATATAATACTTTATAACACACTATACTTTACTTTCACAAAGAAGACTATATATAAATTTAACTTTAATCATAACCTTTAGAATCACATTATTTCACAATAGACTTGACTATTATAACCTTCTCAGCACCACTGTTCGTAATCAACTGCCGCGAGCGTCAAGTGTACGCGCTTTTATATAGTGACTCAATTCTAGAATTAATGTAGGTAGTTTGAAATAGATTCATATTAATTATGAAGATTGCTTAGTAATATTGCATAATTATCATTTATTCAACCCTCGACCAATCCTGATACTAGACGCGTCCCTGCGTGAAAACAGTACCAAAGATATTAGGTTTTAAATTAACTAAGTAAGATTTACTTTTATATTTGTGTTTATTTTTCTGTTAAAAATAGCTTGTAATGTTATTGACAGTAGCATGAGTTGATTGCCTTTAATATGTATAATACAAGTTTAGCCCTCATTTGGCATAAATATGTTGTATTGGATAGTTTCGAGTGTTAAATCGTGTTTATCATTGTTGTAAATTCACCATTATATCTATTAGTGAGGATCTTTAATTGGCTTACTGTTGTTATTAGTATTATCAATCCTAATTATGGTAGCTGTTGGTCTCCTAATAAAATAAAATAAAATACTAACCAAGGGTGTATTTTATCTACCGGGTAAACTCCGATGTATGCCACTTTATCGATCATGACTCAGAATTTTTGGGATTTTCCAATTTATTTTCCCGAACTTGACGATCCTTGATGTCGATAAACATGGTAATAAGAGACACCCCGTCCATAGTAAGTGATATACAGAGATGGAAAAGTAAATAGGAAGAGGAAAAGGAAAATAAAAATAAACAAACAAAAACACGAGCAATGATGGTTTGAAAGGAAGACATAAAAGACTTCGGTTTAAAGATCTTTATTTACTCAAGACTAATGTCACTTACATGAGTACATTCTTACAATTTAAAATAAATCACATAGAATAATATAATAAAATAGTAAACATAAATTAGGGTAGATCAAAATTAGATATATAAAAGTTGCAAGTTAACTGCGTAAGAGCGATGTTGCGAATGAACGATGTCGTCGATATTCGTAAATCATGACTGGCTGAAGAAAACAATGTAATAAAAGAAATGGTAATTACACAAGAAACGTCGAATTGATAGAAGAAAATAATGAAGTAACTGTTGAAACAAATGAGGCAGAAACGTCACAGAAAATAGCGGCTCTACATGGTCCTGACACAGTAGCTATAAATGAAAACATTTCTAGGCAATCTGATTATAATATGGAAAAAGGGACGGATCAAACAAAAGAACCAAATACGGAAATCACAGTCAAAGACTTGGCTAAAAAATCTACTATGAAATTGAGGTTCATTCAACTGAATCTGTTATAGAAGTTTCTAATACAGAATCATTATCAGTTGAAGTTAATAACATATTAGATTAACCTGTTTAAAGTTTATTTGTAAGTCTTAGTATTGAATAAGAATTAGTCGCAAAATGCAAGTTATAAAAGAAACACCTGAATTAAACGCATCTATTGATCAAGTAAAAAACAATGTTGTCATCGAAGAAACTGTAGAGTGCGTAGGCCCGGATGTTGTTCACAAATCGAACGGTGTCGTCGATATTCGTAAAGCTGTACTGGCTGAAGAAGACAACGTAATAAGAGATATGGTAGTTACACAAGAAAGTGTCGAATGGATAGAAGAAAATAATGAAGTAACTGTTGCAACAAATGAGGCAGAAACATCACAGAAAATAGCGGCTGTTCAAGGCCCTGACACAAAAGCTAGAAATGAAAACATTTCTAGTTCTGGGCAGCAAGAAGTCCTTAACAAAGAGGAACTGCTAGATATTTCGCAAATAATAGATGTAGAATCTTCTGACAAAGAAGTAGTTGAATAAATGGAAATGAATACTATTAATTCTAAATCTTTAGAAGCACAGTTAGCTTTACAACAACTCACACGACCGAAAAAAATAAAAAGAAAAGGAGCACAGAAATGGAATTTATTTTTAAGGATAACCTTTTTGGGACTTTCCAATTGATTTTCTCGAACTGGTCGATCCTTGATGTCGAGAAACATGGTAATAAGAGACACCAAGAGAGAGAGAAAAGTAAATAGGAAGAGGAAAAGGAAAATAAAAATAAACAAACAATAAAACGAGCAATGATATTTGGAAGGAAGACAATAAAGACTTGACATTACTTATACACTCTGCGATCAAAATCATGATAGAGTTGCAATGAGAATTCCTAATTTTGATGAGTTTTAATTTCTATTGAATAAAATTCATCATATATTTCACATTTTATATTTATAGTCTAGTTTTCCAGTACTTTAAAACACATCTGATCGCAGTATTAAAATGTTTTTTTTTTTTGCTTTTGCTAAGCTAAGCTACTTGCTTATGCTAATTATGAATCGAAATATATTTAATGGTAGAATAATGTAATCCTCGACATGTTTTTAATATTTCTCCATTACTTTAAAACATACAGCTGATTGCCGTATTATAATGCTTTTTTTCTTTTGCTAAGCTACGCTACTTGCTTACGCTAATTTTGAATTGAAATGTATTTAATGGTGGAATAATGTAATCCTCGACATGTTTTTAATTTTAAAGTTAAATTTGCGTTTATTTGATTTATTTACCAACATATTAGGTTAACCTGTTTAAAGTTTATTTGTAAGTCTTAGCGTTGAAAAAGAATTAGTCGCAAAATGGAAGTCATAAAAGAAACACCTGAACTGCTAAATATTTTGCAAGGAAAAGATGTAGAATCTTATGACAAAGAAGTAGTTGAAAAAATGGACATGAATACTGTTAATTCTAAATCTTTAGAAACACAGTTAGCTTTACAACAACTCACACGACTGAAAAAAATAAAAAGAAAAGGAGCACAGAAATGGAATTTAATTATAAGGATGATCTTTTTGGGAATTTCCAATTGATTTTCCCGAACTGGTCGATCCTTGATGTCGAAAAACACCCCGTTCATAGTAAGCGATATACAGAGATGGAAAAGTAAATAGGAAGAGGAGAAGGAAAATAAAAATAAACAGACAAAAACACGAGCAATGACGGTTTGAAAGGAAAACATAAAAGATTTGATATGACTTATACACTTCGGGATCAAAATCTTGATAGAGTTGCAATAAGAGTTCCTAATTTTGATGAGTTTTAATTTCCATTTAATAAAATTCTTCACATATTTCATATTTTTTATTTATATTCTAGTTTTTCAGTACATTAAAACACACAGCTGATCGTCGTATTATAATGATTCTTTTTTTTGCTTTTGCTAAGCTACGCTACTTACCAACGCTAATTATGAACTGAAATGTATTTAATGTTGGAATACTGTAATCCAGACATGTTTTTAATATTAAAGTTAAAATTGCGTGTCTTTGATTTATTTACCAACATATTAGGTTAACCTGTTTAAAGTTTATTTGTAAGTCTTAGTGTTAAATAAGAATTAGTCGCAAAATGGAAGTTATAGAAGAAACACCTGAATTAAACGTATCTATTAATCATGTAAAAACAATTTTGTCACCAAAAAAACTGTAGAGTGCATAGGATCGGATGTGTGTCACAAATCGAACGGTGTCCTCGGTATTCGTAAAGCTGGACCGGCTGAAGTATTCAATGTAATAACAGAAATGGTAACTACACAAGAAAGCCTCGAATTGACAGAAGAAAATACTGAATTAACTGTTGAAACAAATGAGGCAGAAACGTCACAGTAAATAGCGGCTGTTCAAGGTCGTGACACAGTAGCTATAAATGAAAATATTTCTAGCCAATCAGAACATAATACGGAAAAGAAACGGATCAATAAAAAGAACCGAATACGGAAATCACAGTCAAAGAGTTAGATAAAAAATCTACTATGAAATTGAAATTAAAAAATAAAAAAATAAAAAGAAAAGAAGCACAGAAAAAATATCAAAATCAAAAAAAAAATGAAAAGAAAGAATAAAGTAAATATGAAAGCACTATTAATGTTTTAGTAAAGGATTGAGATGATGAAGAAATTTCAGAGACAGACAAGTCTGCTAAATTCCTTAAAGAGACAGACTCCCTTTTAAAGTCCTCTGATAAACTTAATGAACTCCAAATAGCAGTAACAGCTAAGGAAGAATTTATAATAACTTTCATTGATTCTGCGTCAAGTGAAGATCACAGCCAAAAATCTAATAAAAGTGGAGATGAAGTTCAACCACAAAGAAGACTAGAGAGAATCATTATTAAAAAAGTAATATTTGATCCGTATAATCCTGACACATTTACAAAAAGTAAATCTGTCAGTAAGAATAAGGTAATAAGCACTAAAAAAGAGTCTCCACCATGTAAGAAAGGAAAGACTGATTTAACTATAGTGAGAACGAAGTCAAAGCCTCCTATATCTAGGTTGCAATGGAAGAAGCCATCACAAAAAAATGTAAACCAAAATAAAAGGTTATCAGAGGTTGATAGGCTTCTGATGGATGAAGGTGATTTCAATATGATATACCAGCTAACTCCAGAAGCATCAAATGGTAAGAAAAATGTAAGACCAAAGCAGAATTTATTAAAAAGTTTCAAAGCTCTACTCCTGAAAGAAAATAAATGAAGTTCCGGGAACAAAAGAAAGATTCATCTAAATATGAAGATGGAGAGGCAAGAAAGATTTTAAGTGGAAAGCACAGAGCATCTATAATCAGTTCTGTAAAGTCTCCATCTATTTGTGAGGATTTTGAGACTCATAGTGCAGGTGATTCAATTATATATCGATGACATTCATCTAGTTCCTATTCCAGTACTTGTATAAGTCCTAGGCGGCTAAGTGATGTAGATTCAGGTGACACACAAAACACTGGAAGGACTTCACTAATAGTAGAAAAGGGAAACAAAATCCACCAGACCAGTTTCATCCAGACGCATAGGATATCGGCTGGTAAGTTCTAGTCCCATTGTAGCTTGCTCACCCATACTTAATGATTTCTTATATTTACGCGAACACTACACATTGAAATAACAGTAGTTTTTACGGAATTTATCGCGTATATTTAACTTGCTAAATACCCGACGTTTCGAACGCTTTACAGCACTCATGGTCACAGGCGGGACTTAGATGTTCAACGTCCATATGTCATAGTTAACCGCGGTTACCATAGATTAAAATTTAACTTTTGTTCCGATCTATACAGTATGAACTTATGGTATCTTGAAGTCTTGCAGTTGTATGCTTGGTTTGGGATTTAATTTTATTTATTATAGGATCCCAAGCAGATGGTAGCACCCAGCCATCTTCTCTATTGAAATTAGGATGTTTTTTGATTTCAATAGCCTCGCGAATCATCCTTGGAAGGAATCGGTGTTTTTTAGCGAGGATTTGCGGTCTATCAAATCTGATATAGTGACGAGGGCGATCCTGTACGTGTTCACAGACTGCAGACTTCCCGGAGCGTCGATTCTTCACATCAGCTATATGTTCTTTAACGCGGGTTTTAATTGATCTTTTAGTTTGTCCTATGTAGGAGAGACCACATTCACACGGTACGTAGACGACACTTTCACAATTCTACCTTTAGATAAAGTAACTGCATTTTTAGACCATCTTAACTCTATAAATTCTAAAATTCAGTTCACAATGGAGTTGGAGGCAAACAATTCCTTAGCTTTTCTAGATGTGTTAGTAATTCGGAATCCTGATAACACCTTGAGCCATACTGTGTATAGAAAAAAGACCCATCACCGTTTATCAGATAGATATTTAAACGGTGATTCTCACCACCATCCTTCACAGTTAGCTACCGTGGGTAAATCTTTGTTTCAGAGAGCACGAGGGAACTGTGACAGTAAACACCTGGCTGCCGAGCTCCAACACGTCAAGCAAGTTTTGCTTGACAACAAGCTTTGGGTCCCGCGCCTACGTCACAGAGAACGAGTGAAGCCGGCCACAGTCGAGCGTGTACCTGCTGTACTGCCATATGTTAGAGGAGTCACTGACAAGATTGGCTACATCTTGAAGCGAGCTTCCATCAAAACATACTTCAAGCCGCCGAAGAAGATTGGTCAGTTTTTACCATCAGTCAAGTGTAACGTCCCTCTGCAAGATGCAGGAGTGTACAAGCTTGATTGTGAATGTGGTCTCTCTTACATAGGACAAACTAAAAGATCAATTAAAACCCGCGTTAAAGAACATATGCTGATGACAAGGTCTGGTACGACGGCTTGATTTACAAGCTGTACAAACTAAACGTGCTCGACAGATAGTGCACATCATAAAAGTCTTCATCTCGAATCGCAATTTTTGCTATCGTGTAGAGAGAACCCGTTCCCGTTCGTTCCTTATTCCTCGTCATTCCTCAAGACCCAGTAGTGGATACCGCACTCTTCGCCGACGATACGGCACTCTATGTTTCAGACTATAATAAAAATAGTCTCTCGTTGAAGCTCCAAAAAGCCGCCAAAAATCAATCGCCTAGGCGAATGGTTCCGCCTATGGAGAATTGATGTGAATCCCGAAAAGAGCGTAGCAGTATACTTTCAACGGAATTCAACATCACGCTCTAAACCAAAAACCATTTCACTATATGACCGCCCAATCCCTTGGGAAGTATCGACCCAATACCTAGGCGTCACGTTCGACACCCGCATGAGTTTCGCGAAGCACATAAGTGTAGTACGCAACAGAGCCAAGTCAGTCATTGGCCGTCTACACCCTCTCGTTAACAGCAAGAGTAAGCTGTCGCTAAAACACAAATTCGAACTGTACAAAACCTGCGTTAGACCTTTTATGTCCTACGCAAGTGTAGCTTTCGCCCACACCTATAAGACCTACATTTTAAAACTCCAAAGAGTCCAAAACTATTTCATCTGAAAAGCTACCGGTGCCCGGTGGTATCAACTGAGCTCTGATTTGCACAACGAATGTGAATTATCCTCTATCTCCGAATACTTCAAGATGTCTCAACGATACTTTGATAGAGTAGAAACCCACCCTAACCAGCCAACTACGTTCCGATAACAAACGTCCCGCTTAATCTCCGCAGACCATCACGACCGCTTGATCCAGTTAATCCAAACATCGCAGGCACATTACACAATGCCACTATACCCACACTAAATGGGACAAACACTGTTAGGATTACGAATAGGGCGCGTTCCAGCATACACCGCGTACACACCGTACACCCGCGCACCTGAGCGGTTCTCACCGCCCAGACAATCGACAGACACGAGCTTAGCAGTCAGGGACGGGGTCCGCAATTCCCCCCTCGGACAGCGGTCAGATAGCTCAGTAACCTGGTCCTGAGTCAGATGAAGCTGTAAGAGTCGCATAGACTAACAGCGATAACATCCAGAAAATAGAGTGCCGCTCACTTAGCGGTCAGTCGCCGTAGAGTCTACATCGCCTGAGGGTGCCTCGTGTCGTATTATCGTTGATGGTGTGTCTTTCTTAGAAGAGTGATGTTGGGAGTGGGTGCTTTTCAAATTGGGTAAGACACATCATTTCATTTAATTGAGCGGAGGGTTGAAAAATAACTATTAATATCTTCAGTATAAATACTGTTTGGTTCGAATAGTTTGGAGACCTTCAAGAAAAGAGCTTACTCCTTCCTAAAGAGCCGGCAACGCACCAGCAATTCCCTGATGTTGCAGTTGATCAGGGGCGGCGGTAGTCACTTAACATCGGGTGCTCGTTAACCTCTCTTCTATAAAAAAAAACCTGAAAAAACTATTAAATAAAAAGTTCCCATTTCTGAAATTGTTGCCACAAATAAATCAACCGTTTTCAAATTGACATGAGTTTAACTATAAACATAAATTGTCTGTAATATTTCTAATCAAGATTTCAAGTATCGACCACCCAAAAAAAAAATCATCACAACTATCCTTCTCAAAGCAATTATTAGAAGTCTGATTGTTATCAATCCGTTTTTCTTTAGTAAAGATTCACACTGTCATACCTTTGCCAGCGTGAAGGAATACAATATCCTTTGTAATAATTTGTTTTCAAACTTCTTCACATTATGTGAGGCTTTTGGAAGATTTTAACGGCCGCGCAAGCGAGCAGACAGTCATGGCGTTTGTGACTCAAGACACCTCAGCAGAAACATTTTCTTGAGGTTCACATCACCAAAGGAGTACCTGTTTCATAGTTTCCACAATAAGTTTACATGCGCATACGTTTAATACACGAAATCATTCCACTTGTGTGTATCAAAACCCTCTTGAGACCATTATTTAAACAGAAATAAAAGAGCAGTATTCCGTCAGTGGTCAAGTTCCCGCCAAAACTCAATTCTTTTGATACGTGAACTAGCTGCCATTGACCATTAACAAAGTAAAAATAACATTTTTTACAATTCAGCTTGACATGTTGAGAGACGTATTGAACTTAGCCCTATACATATTATTGGTCCTGTACGCATTTTCCAAAAATATCAGAATAAAACAGAACGTGCTCACTGCTTCCTTCATAAAAATGCGCTTATAGCAAAATGGCGGATAATATAAAAACAGTTCGGTTCAAAGCTAAAAAAGCCATAAATTAAACAGCTTCAATTGCTGAAGTGTGAACAAATAAATCGTTTAAAAGCTCACTTGTGTTTTTTTGTGTCCAGCACTGAATAGACAAGCAAATTCATACAAAAATAAAAAACATTTTATTTAAATATTTTATTTTCAAATTAAATATATAATAATTATTTTACAAAAATTACAATAATGAACTTAACTAAAATAATAATTAAAATTATAATATTTACGATTAAAACTAATTATATACAGTATAAAAGAAGAAACTATAATATAAATAATACTTAGCCTTTGAGCGAGGAAAAAACCAGCCCTCTTATCACAAGCAGCGACGACCAGTCGTGGATACAGTTCCTTTAGAAATTTCACTGCACGCGGACCCCACGGACCGATAGTCTCTACAGCAAATGGCACAAATATGTAGACATTTCACAAAGACTCATATTTGAGCCATTTACTAAAGTCGGCTGCCTCCGATACCGCCCCGGCTCTATAAGAGGTACCCTTGAGATGAGAGGCCGCCAAAGTGTCAACGCAAGTAGCATCCCACACTAGGGCTTTACCTCTCTCCCAAGGGAAAAAAGTCATACCGTCAGGTCCCCTGCCGTCGTCTCTAAATATCCCGCAAGGCTATAAAACCGAGGGGACATTTATGAAGACAAGAGCCCTTCGGATGATTTCGTTCAAAGAACCGTGACGGGAAAATCTACCTGCACTTTTCTTGCATGAAAGTCCGTGGAGCCCAAACTCATCGAAGCTGCTACCACAGGGGCACTGGTGAGGTTGACAAATTTCCACCCCTAGCCGGATTCCTACGGCGATGCGGAAGCTTTCCCCATCAAGCATTATGCCAAGATTACTAAAATAAAATAGTTTTTCTATAATTACAAAAGTATTTAAATTATTTCAAAATAAAAATGATTGGTTATAAACGTAAATTGAATGCGGTAAATGAATAACGACGCAAACAAATGGCCCTCAGTCCCCGGCGGCCCCGCTATTCCTGGCTACGGTGACGACCATGGTAACAGCGGGGCAGGGGGTGCTAAGAATCTCCGGTGGAGGTTCGGTTGCCACCTACGACGACTCGACCTGGCAACATATAACGCACGCACCCTGAGGACTGACGAGAAGATACTGGAGTTGGAAGAAGAGGTAGACAAGTTGCGCTGGCATATTATTGGCTTATCCGAGGTCCGAAAAGAGGGGGAGAACACAGTAATGCTCGAGTCCGACAACTTGTTCTATCATCGGCAGGGTGACCATCTGTCCGAAGGAGGTGTCTAGAGGGTCACAAGTCTCTCGTTAACAACGTTGTAAAGATTGGGTGTGTGTCGACGAGGGTCGCGTACCTGATACTCAGAATCACCAAACAGTATTCGCTGGAGGTCATAAAGGTTTACGCACCAACCTCTACACATCCCGAAGAGGAGGTGGAGGAAATGTATGAGGATATTTCTAGAGCCATGCATTCCTCCAAAACCCGCTACACGGTGTTGATGGGAGACTTCAACTTTTTTAAAAGTGGTAGAGCCACGCGGCAGCTTTGCTGTTGCACGTATGGGCTGGCTCAAACCGGGGTGGTACCACGACCTCTGCTTCCACGTTTCGTCTGGTGAATCCGCGCCTCTACGGATGCCTTTATAGGTCCCATAGCGGTAATGCCGAAACAGACCGACTCTTCGGCCACGTCCAAATAGCAACAGATTCGTTGCTACAGCAGATCCTCTCCGTAGAGATCGCGATCCTCGGCGGCTTTAACGCCCATCACGCTGAATGGCTTGGTTCACGCTTAACCGATCATGCGGGGAGATCTGTTCATGATTTTGCCTTGGCATATGGTGTGACACAACTGGTTACTTCGCCTACATGGATTCCAAATGTGGAGGATCATGCACCTTCCCTGTTGGACCTTCTGGTGACCTCTCACCCGGACGGATATCAGATTTCCATCGACACCCCTTCAGGCTCATTTTCTTGCCCGGAGTGTGGTGCTACTCATGCTGAAATCGCAGTTGCATTCTGCAGGCTGCCACCGTGTTTGGCAATATAGGTCAGCCGATTGTGATGGGATGCGGTATTTCTTTGCATCCTACCCTGGGAGGCGAGTTTGCCTCTCGCTGGACGATCCCAACGTTATTGCGGATTCTGTCGCTGATGTACTTCAGGATATGGAACTTTTTATTCCTTCCTCTGTGGTGCACATTGGAGGCAAATTTCAGCCATGGTTTGGTTGCCCCTGTAAAATAACATCATGCTATAAGCAGGAGTGCTACCAAGCCTGGGCTGACGCATCAACGTCCCGGGATGTTAACATCAGCGCTGTAAAATAGAAGTATAATTCCGCCTCTAGGTCCTTCCAAAGAGTCATTTCCAAGGCAAAGTATTTCGAGCACATAGGCAGAATAGGCGAGAAACTAGTTCGCCTTCCTTCTGGACCCCTTGCATTCTGATCTATCTCGCCAAGGCTGTCCAGGGCAATTTCTGTCAGCCAGCTTTTCCAACTCTGCACAAGGAGGACGACTCACTGGCCCATACCGCAAAGGAGAACGCCAATCTGCTAGGCTCTCTCTTTGCATCCAACTCGACTCTCGATGACGGAGGGAGTACGCCGCCGACCATCCCGCGGTGTGAATGTTCCATGCCGGAAGTACAGTTCACACAGCGCTCGGTTCGCAAAACACTCCTCTCCTTGGACATCTACAAATCGAAAGGGCCTGACGGGATCCCCAATTGTCCTGAGGACGTATGCTCCAGGGCTGGCACCGGTTTTAACGCGTGTTTTCCGGTACTCCTACTCCCTAGGCGTAGTCCCGAAATCATGGAAGACTGCTTTCGTCCACCCGATCCCTAAAAAAGGCGACCGTTCAGACCCGTCCAACTACAGGCCTATCGCCATCACCTCCTTGTTTTCCAAAACAATGGAGTCTATTGTTAACTGCCAGCTCATGAGGTACCTTGAGGATCACCAGCTGATTAGTGATCGCCAATACGGTTTTCGCCGTGGTCGCTCAGCAGGCCACATATAAACATACCCTTCGGCAAATTGTTCAGAAGTCCGAAGAGTACAATCTGCCACTTTGCCTGGCGTATGTGAACTATGAGAAAGCCTTTGACTCCGTCGAAATCTGGGCGGTGCTTCTAATCGAAACGTCGGGTATTTAAAAAGTTAAATATATGCGATAAATTCCGTAAAAACTAGTATTATTTCAATGTGTAGTGTTCGCGTAAATATAAGAAATCATTATGTAAACCAGTACGGACTGGTAATTGCAAATAAAATACGCGGATTAGAAGATCTAAAGACCAAGCGCGCAAGATATCTAACAGCCTTAAATTTCTTGAAGAGATGCCGAGACCATAATCTCATTCCTACGTGTGTCAAAATATCAACCAAAAAGGACATTCGAGGAAGCGCTAAGATCTTAAATCAGGCGAGTAAAAAGTTGTTACGGACGGTAATCCAACAAAAACGCTCCGATCTATATGACATAAACAAATCCATAGACACATCATCCAGTGAATTAAAGAAAGTTTTAACGACGTTTGACCATAATTTTTGCATGGAAACATTAAATAAACGCGAAATTAGTAAATATAACGAATGCAAAAACAAACATATAGAAAAATATCAAAAATTAACGAACAAGTCAAATGTCAAACATCTGAATCAATTCCAGAACCAAAAGCAACCATTGACAAACACAGATCATAGATTAATCGCGCTCTATAATCTGTCAAAACAAACACTGGATGATGCAACAATTAGGGTTTTATCCAAAGGCCTTAACTTTGCTATTACACCCCGCAAATTACCGTACGAAGAAATTATCTGTAGTGTCGAGGACTGTTTATTTAAAAACAATATGCGGAAAGAAGATTTGGAGGCGATACGTCAAGACATTTCGTCTATGTTACGTCGATGTTCAGTGCCTAAACCGAATCTTCCCAAAGACGAATTTATAGCGTTAAAGAACCTACGCAATAAACCAGAACTTACGATTCTCCGCGCAGATAAGGGAAACGCCACGGTAGTCATGGATACGTCAGATTATAATTCTAAAATACAAGAACTTTTGTCGGATATAAGTACTTATAAAAAGGTTAAAAACGACCCAACAAATAGCACACTAAAGACAACTAGTGACCTCATAAAGAAACACTCCGAAAAATTAAATCTGGACGTAAAATGGATAATACCTACGTGCGCCAAATCACCAAAATTGTATGGGTTACCGAAAATACACAAGCCCAATGCTCCATTACGTCCAATAGTGAGCCAAATCAATTCACCAACTTACAGATTGGCTCAACACTTAGCGAAAATACTCTCACCGCTCAGAGGACATACAAGAGCACACATAAAGGATTCCTACCATTTTGTCAGCGAGATTAAAGACCTACATCTGGCAGACAATGAAACTATGGTCAGTTTTGATGTGCATTCATTGTTTACATGCTTACCTGTTGAAGACTGCATCTCAATTGTAACTAGAAAGCTGGAAGAAAACAACATGCCCGTAGAATATGCAGTATTACTCAGACACTGCCTTACATCTGGCTACCTATTGTGGAAGTAGGAGTTCTACAAGCAAGTAGATGGTGTGGCGATGGGCTCACCTGTATCTCCCATTGTCGCCGACATATTCATGGAAGATTTTGAGGAGAAAGCCCTGCTTAGTTCACCCATAAATCCAAGATTCTACAAGCGGTACGTAGACGACACTTTCACAATTCTACCTTTAGACAAAGTAACTGCATTTTTAGACCATCTTAACTCTATAAATTCTAAAATTCAGTTCACAATGGAGTTAGAGGCAAACAATTCCTTAGCTTTTCTAGATGTGTTAGTAATTCGGAATCCTGAAAACACCTTGAGCCATACTGTGTATAGAAAAAAACCCATACAGATAGATATTTAAACGGTGATTCTCACCACCATCCTTCAGAGTTAGCTACCGTGGGTAAATCTTTGTTTCGGAGAGCACGAGGGATCTGTGACAGTAAACACCTGGCTGCAGAGCTCCACCATGTCAAGCAAGTTTTGCATGACAACAAGCTTCGAGTCCCGCGCTTACGTCACAGTGAACGAGTGAAGCCGACCACAGTCAAGCGTGTACCTGCTGTACTGCCATATGTTAGAGGAGTCACTGACAAGATTAGCTACATCTTGAAGCGCGCTTCCATCAAAACATACTTCAAGCCGCTGAAGAAGATTGGTCAGTTTTTACCATCGGTCAAGTGTAATGTCCCTCTGCAAGATGCAGGAGTGTACAAGCTTGATTGTGAATGTGGTCTCTCCTACATAGGACAAACTAAAAGATCAATAAAAACCCGCGTTAAAGAACATATAGCTGATGTGAAGAATCGACGCTCCGGGAAGTCTGCAGTCTGTGAACACGTACAGGATCGCCCCCGTCACTAGATCAGATTTGATAGACCGCAAATCCTCGCTAAAGAACACCGATTTCTTCCAAGGATGATTCGGGAGGCTATTGAAATCAAAAAACATCCTAATTTCAATAGAGAAGATGGCTGGGTGCTACCATCTGCTTGGGATCCTATAATAAATAAAATTAAATCCCAACCCAAGCATACAACTGCAAGACTTCAAGATACCATAAGTTCATACTGCATAGATCGGAACAAAAGTTAAATTTTAATCTATGGTAACCGCGGTTAACTATGACATATGGACGTTGAACATCTCAGTCCCGCCCGTGACCATGAGTGCTGTAAAGCGTTCGAAACGTCGGGTATTTAAAAAGTTAAATATACGCAATAAATTCCGTGAAAACTAGTATTATTTCAATAGTTTTCAAGGTTCATAGAGTGGGAATATCTTAATTCAACCTCCTTTCTCTTTTACATGCTACAGAACAATCTTGTTCCCACCAAGGCGGTGAAGTAGCATTATTTTTATAAGGTTTTTTGATGGGAATTATCATATTGGCAGCAGATAAAATAACATTTTTAAAAGAAGATTACACCTGAAGAACATTCTCTTTCTGAACAGGAGGAAGGGCTGAAAGTTCTTCCTCTAGAACAGAGGAATACAGATGCCAATTTGCTTTGGATGTGTTATATTTTACTCGGGTTTAAATGGAAGACTGACTGTATGGGAGCTATAAGAATTAATAACAGTAGGCAAAAGATAGGAAATGAAAAGGGTAATATTCTCCAAGAAAGAAGGGAAGACGGGGCAGGGGAACAGAGTGACAGGTCTACTGTACTTTAGGGTTTTGGAGAGGGGATACTCTACGTGTAGGTAAGCTATCATTAAGAAGACTAAGATCTAAATCATCAATGATATCTAAAAATGTAGAGGACCAGGGATCACACAAATGGGAGCCCCATGAAGTGTGGTGCATATTAAAATCACCAAGAAGGACCACAGGAGTAGGGAAGGATGACATAATCCTCGTGAGTTCTGATAGGATATTTATACATTTATAGTTCAGGGATGTAAATAGTGAGGAAAGAAATGTTATGAGCTCTAACTGCCACAGCATTAATTGAAGAACTATGAGAAGGAAGGGAAATTGATGTTTAAGTAACTGTTCTTGCGATAAGAATGAGAGAACCGGCATGACCATTCCTATCATGCCTATGGCATGAATAACCTGAGACCATAAAATGGGTCCCAGGCTTTAGCCATATATCCTGGACGGCTAGGATGGGGGATGGTATTTGTTAATTAGATAGGTTAATTCGTTTTACTTATTTTTAATGCCTCAGCAGTTCTACTGAAGTATTGGAGGGAAGGTTATTTGTTAATGAAATGAGCTCAGTAAGTTTTTGGCGGAGGGCAAGCGAGAGATTGATATCACTGAAACGGGAAAGCATACTAATAAGTATGGAGATCATTAATTAACAGAGATTGTCATTACTCCGATTAGAAATACTCCGTCCTATTAAAGCACAACCATTAGCGGTTGAGGAAGAAGGGGTATCTATGATTGCCTTATGTGCGGATTTATCATATACATAACTTAATGCTGGTTTTGATGGGAGTCTTGGAGTGAATGTAGTCTACCTGTAAGAATGAGTTTGCGAAGGAGCAACTGAAGGAAAAGAGGAATTTGAAATAGGATAGAGACTCTGATGACTATCTGAAGGAAGGGATCTAGCAGGCATAAGTTCTCCGGACTTGGAGGAAGCGGGCAGAAGCTTCTAAATAAGAAATATTCTCCTGGGACATTGCAAGTTTGATGGATGATGGATGGATTTCTACCTAGAATGTTCAGGTCAGGAAGGATCTTTAGCTGTGTGAGATCCTGAATAAAAAAGGCTAGTAGGAGACTGTCTTGTTCATGATATTCCTTCATGATTTTGAGCACACACAAAACAACGTGAAGATGACCTACACTGTGAATAAGTGGTAAAATGTAGGGCTCAATATGCATTGAAGTGAAAAAGCAATAAATGTTAGAAGGAAGATTCTGGCCAGAAAAAGTTAAAACAATTGTTTGATAGGGAATTCACACAGTGCTATGGTTTTCGTTAACTGATTTTCTATTAAATCTGGGAGCTTTAATTATTGAGCCAAAACTAGCTGGGACATTGATTGACGAAATCAATTCCACTAATGTTCACTCCACAGGGACCTGTCTCAGAATTCCCATGCGAGTGTCATTATAGGAGGGAATTACGGTATCATATTTAGTACCTGCAAGAGCAGGGTTCTCAATAAAATAATTTGCGTCAGCTGCACTTTTTAATTCCACTGAGATTCTATTGCGCCCTATTCGTTTAACACCGTCACTAACAACATTTTTAATTTATTATGGTAGAGAAAACGACCAAACACTATCGGTTTTAAAACTACTCCGTATGATAAATCATCTATCTTCTATAGAACAATAAAGGGCGCATTGTCATCATTAGAGTATTTATAATTTTTTTCCATAAAGTCAGGATGAATATAAGAGGACTGAATAGATGGTACAGGTTGAGATGGGTCTGCAATTAATCTTTTCTGAGGATGTTCTGAATTATTGGAAACCTGTGATCGTTTACGATTCGATAGTTCGATTTCCATAGGTATATTTTTTTGGGAATATTATGGGAGGCACATGGAACTCCGTCGGGATTGGGAGGATCTTCCTCCATTTTACTATAACTAATTACATACCATGGAGAATAGAGGTAATTAGAATAATCTCCCATAGGAGAATAGTTGAAAATGTGTCCATCTCTAATAAAGTTGTTCAAAACGACTATAAATCAATAGCACGCTACAGACGATAAACTATAAATTTCTAGCGCGCTATTAAATACGCTATGTTATAGCGCGCTAATTATAAGAAATCGTGTAGAAGTCCGGCAAGCGCGTTAAGTTTTGCAGCACGCTATATCTCGTAGCACGTTACAATACATGAGGTTCATTGGATAGATCGCGTGTTATATAAGAACATTATTTCGTAATAAGTCGCATTTTAGATAAAATAAAGCGGTAAAGAAAAACCAATGAATGCTTTTTTCATAATTTTCAGGCTTAAGACTTTCTAAAATCCTAAAAATATTTTTAAGGCATGTACTTTTTAAAACGAAATAAAATTAATTATTTTTTATTTAAATTGATGTTAACGTTATTTTAACCTTAATATAAATTATAAATCAAATAACGGTGTATTTAAAAGTTTATTGATTGTATTTATAAAATCAACTATTTAAATAGGTACACTATTATATACACTTTTGTATCTATATTTTATTCACATTTAATAACATAAGTTAGGCTTCTTTTATAGCGGAAAACTGTGTCCTTCGATCACTTATACGAATATACAGTACACACTAACTAAACAACGTCTTACACTAAATCAGGGCGCGCGCGATGAATAGCGTGCTACTAGATCAAATTTGCATCACACGTCCTTTCTCAACAGCGCTGCTGCTAGAACTAGTTGCCGCTAGATATTGATACTTAATAGCGTCAAAGCGCCATAGCACAATAGCGCATGGCGACTACTTACATAGCACGCTTTATGTGTTATGGAAGGGTATACCATTAAGGGGAAATATAACCTCAAATGGCTTAGCAAGATCCTCCGTTATGCCGAAAATATTGCAGCATTAGTTTTGAAATAAATATATGATAAAGTTGAGAATTAATGATATGTACTGTGTTCGACGAAAACACGATTCCGTAAAATTTTCTCGATAGAAAAAAATCCAAAAATACCTCCAAAATAAACAATAAACCGCTGTTATTCATAAAATAATTTAAATAAGATCATGAAACTTTGTATAATAACTGAACTAACTATAAAGCAGTGCTTACGTTATTTACTTTTTTAAAATACTATTATTTTCACTGTAAAAAGAAATTACCTAAACTATCGGCGTCTTGAAGCTTGATTTCTGCCGCCCGGTCAGTTTCGCTTCGGCCTTTGAAGGGGGAAGTTGTGTCGCTTACGATCAGAATACACATTACGCAATAGGACGACGTAAAATTAAAATGGGAAATAACCGTGATAAAAATAAGAAGCGACTGGGTTGGCGTTAAGAAACAGGCATAAATATGATAAACCTAATGAAATAAATATCTAACGACCTATCTACTTACAGTATTAGTGATTACAAACATGTCAGTACATATCATACGACATGCGGGGAAGTGGGGGCGAAATTAGAATTTGAGATGACTTACTATAATAATAATAATAATAAATATTTATTTCAAAACAATGGGTACATTATATTATATTAGTAACCGTAGCGCCCTTTTAAGCTAATAAGCCTGTATCAGAGAGCAACGCTCTTCCATTAATTTATGTCGTTTTTAGAAGAATGTACAAGCTAAAAATAAAATTTTTAGATTTACATGATTTTTGAAGTAGGACGTTTAAACTATAGCAATGAGAGTAATTATACTATTATAGTTCTAATATATAACTAATTTTAAAAGTGACTATTTACAGCTAATAGGTCAAATTTCCTTTTTTTACATATTTAAAAAGTGTACATTTTTAGCGTGCATTTGTGTGTATGTGGGTGTGTGTGTGTGTGTGTGTGTGTGTGTGTGTGTGTGTGTGTGTGTGTGTGCATGTATGTGAGTGTGTGTATGTGTTTTCTTTACTATTTAATTTTAACTAATAATGCCTCTAGATCATCATAGGTTTTATCCTCCAAGAATAACTGTAAGCACCTCTTACAGTCGCGATATGTTTTAGTATATAAGTTTAAGCTTTTATTAAACATTTTGTAGAGGTAGGCCGAACGAGCCTTGTATTGTCTTGAAGCAAAAACAGAATTGCAATTGAGGGTTTCCATCTTATGCCTTCTACTTACAGCATTAATGGCATCAAATTTTAGGGTTTTGTGTTTACTCAGAATTGTCTGTATAATGTAAAGCTTTCTAATTGAAAGAATTCGGGTAGTTTCATAAAATATATCAGTTGAAAAAATTTGTTTTTTAAAATACATAACCTTTATCAAACCACGTTCCGCCTCAAGAAAGCGCGTTTTGGCTGCACCTCCCCATACAGGCAAACAGTGAGCAAGAACAGACTGTACTAAGGATATGTATATTTCTCTTAGAAGACACCTGTCCCCAATCCCCGTTTCTAAATCTGTCTTAGGTACCACATGTCTCAATGTCTTAAGAATCCATGTGATATTCCTTATTCTCTGAGTGACATGTTCAAGTTGAGGATACTAAGAGAGTCTTTGATCCAGCCACACTCCCAAATATTTAGCTTCGGTTACTTTTTGTATAGTGGAGCAATGGCAGTTCTGTCTATCTTTTGTGATACGGCAGTGATGTACTCTCACCGCAAAATCAAGTTCTGGCTGAGCGTTGTTATAAATGTTAAAGCATATATAGCAATTTTTGACCATATTGAGCATAAAGAGATTAAATTGCTGCCATTTACCTATTTGCTCAAAACCTTTTTCTGCATTATTTTTAGCAATGTCCCAGGATCCTCCGGTGAAAACAACGGCAGTGTCAGCTCATGTTACATAAATCATTCAGATAAATTAAGAATAACGTGGGGCCAAGAACACTTCCTTGCGGGACACCAAACGACACATTAGTGCAATCACTAGTATAATTTTCTAGTTTTACTTTCTGCCTCCTGTTTGCAAGGTATTCCGTGAGTAATTTTAGTGGAACACCCCTGATACCATCTCTTCCCAGCTTATGTACAAGAATGGGGATAGAGACCATATCAAACGCTTTCTTCAAATCCAAGAATACTGCTATGCATTTATTATGTTTATCCATTTCCTCTACTACCAATGAGCTCAATTCAGAGACTGCATCTTCGGTGGACTTTCCCTGTCCGAAACCAAACTGGGAAGCAGACAAGATCTCATATTTTTGTAAGTAGGCGTTTAATATTACATTTATAAGTCTTTCGAGTATTTTGGATATCGCAGGCAGCACCGATATATGCCTATAGTTGCTTACGTCATCTCTATCCCTAGTCTTGTAAACCGGAGTAATTATCGACTGCTTCAGGGGAGGTGGGAATATTCCTTTATCAAAGGACAGGTTTGCTAGGTGAGTTATAATGGGAACGATTACTTATTTTGCATGTTTAAGAAAAGCAGTCGGGATATTATCCCAGCCTGGAGAACTTTTAGATTTTAGGTTCATCAAAATGTTGTTAACTTCATAATGATCAGTGTGCAGAAATACAAAGGAGTTTGGATGTGTTGTCAGATTTTGGAGGTAGAGTCGCTTTCCACATATTCAATATGTTCTGCAAGCTGTTCACCAATATTAGAAAAATAATTATTTACAGAGTTTGCAGAGGCTATCGGGTTATCAGAAACATTAAGAAGTTCTATATTTAAAGTCTTGAGTTTATTAGTGTGAGTAATAGTTTTGATATTTTTCCGTAATTGTTTGTTATTTTTGACTGATTTAGCCAACAACTCTCTCTCATAGTCTCTTTTTAACTTTTTAATAAGATTGTTACAGTAATTTCTATACCGCCGGTATGTGATTGTGATTTCGTTATTGTAAGGCTCATTACGTGCTTGTTTTTGAAGCTTATTACAGTTTCTTATGCAGCGCAAAATACCTGGTGTGATCCAAGGTTTTAGGATACGATTTTTTCTAGAAATAGTTATGGTAACGGTATGTTCTTTTAGTGAGTTGGTAAGTGCATAAATCAAATGATTAGTTATTAACTCAGGGTCATCGCATTGTAGCAGTTTATCTAAGTTTTGATTTTTAAGGTGACCGAGAACTTTGTTAAAGTCAGTGGATATTTTTGATTCAGGTACAGAAAGCTTAGGTTTGATTTTTGAGAGTATGAGGAAAGTTGCAAAATGGTCAGTGGTGGTCGTGTGTAATACAAAAATAGATGCCTGTACTTTGAGTTTATTTATATTTAACATAATATGGTCTAGGCAGTTCTGTTTTCTTGTAGGGATAGTGTGGCCGGCCAGTATACCGTGCTCAGATAACATGTTTAAGTAATTTAGTCGATTTTTCTGTTCTTGGGGTAGTTCTATGGGCTTGAGAGCAATGTTAATATTAATATCGCCTGTAATAAAAATATTATGAAGTGACTTTATAGAACTTAAGTGAAGTTCAATGAATTTATAAAACTATCAGAATTTTTAATTGATGGTGATCTATATATACATAAAATTATATTATTTAGGATGTCGAGCTGTAAACATGATGCATGATGCAAATATATTTCCTTAATTTTGTGTTTTAAAGCATTCTTTACACGACACCATCGTTTTGGTTCAGCCTAGACTCAGTAAAATAGGAGCAATAGTTGGGCAGAACAGGTAGAGGTTTGTTAGAATTAAGTCTGCACTCCGTCAGTACAATAACATCAGTATTGAAGTTAAAGCTAGACAAAGTCAGTACAAAATCATCAATGTTACAATATATACTCCTTATATTTTGTGATATCATAGTAAAGTCATTCTTTTTTTACATTCACACGCTTAATAAACTCCTCCACGTCGCATTCACTAGACCGTGCCAGCTCTATTCTGTCTATTTCTTGAAGTGTGGTCATTGTATTATTCATGTGAAAAGAAAAAATAGGAGAAAATACGTCAATTCGCAAAGCGTCAAGTATGTGATTGCAGGTGACCTATTATAATAATAATATGTATACTTTGTAAAGTTTACGGTTGAATTTTCTTTTTTGTTACATATGTATGTTGATTTAAGAGGTTTATCTCTCATTAATGTGATACGTGTTAGTATCTGTAAAGAGTGTTTGCTAGGGCATAGTGTAATTAATTGGGTAAGGTATTGCGTGTGTGAGTGTATGTATAAAACATATTTGTGTAAGTACAAAGTAGTGTGTTTACGTGTGTTGCACGCGTATAACAGATATAGTGAAAAAGTATTATACAATCGTATAGCCAACAAAAGTAAATCAAACAATAATTGCGCAATAAAAGCGAGCATGAGATAAAAAAGACGAAACAACAGACCTAGGATATGCAAAGCTAGTCACTTTTCCTTTAGTAGCTGGTGTACTTGCTCTTCGGCTCTAACCAAGATAATAGGAGAAAGTTCATATTTTCGCACGTATATCTTACCATAAGCGGTCCAGCAGTACTTATAGCCTTTTGATTTTGAAGTCTCTCGTTAAAAAGAATAGACGCGATCCTCCAGCATTCAGGTGCTCAGAGAGGAAGACAGGGGTGTCTTCATTAGTTTTAAAGACTAGATGCTTAGCACAAATTTTAGTTTTGTTCCGAATGTTGAATGCCTTCGTCATCCTCATAAAATCTGTTTCTAACAATGCAGAGTTTGTTTCTAGAATTATGGGTGTGTTTTTTTTTTGGTCTGGCTTTTTTCCACGCAACCTGTTAATATCTTTAATGTCGCCCTTGTTAATTTTACAATCTATGGTTTCTGAAAGACGTATAGTCATGTCAATTAGATCTTGCTTCGATTCATTTTCTTTCCTAGGACTAGAAAATTTTTCAGCTCGAATGATGTTTTGCGGGTGGAGATTTGCAGTTTGTTTTCTAATTGCATTATATAATTCCTGTTTTCCTTTGCATGATTTTGCAGAGCTACAATTTATTTTTTGAACTCTTCATTTTGAGCAGTTAATAATGTAAGCGAGCTCTTAATATTTTGTTTTGACAGGCGAACCTCTTTAAGTGTCGAAGTGAGGTCATTGATATCTTTTGCTTGTTTACTTGTGATTGCCATTAGTTTAGCCATTTCTGCTTTTAGGTCCATAAATTGATCCTGTCTTATTTTATCCTAGTTATGAATATGTCTTTGTTGTGTATGTTGTGTAACCAAATTTGGTGAAGTTTTTTCATCTTCCAAGACGCACAGCGACATTTCTAGGTCCATCTGTTCGCTACGCCGCTCAGTCATATTATACCAGAGCAACAGAAGTGTACGGGATATGAATAACTAGAGGGCAAGGCTTCTTACCGACTTCAACGCAACAAGTTGACGGGGTAAGCGGAGCGTATTGGTCAAGCGGTGCTATGCCCCCCGGGGCGGGCAGCAAGCTGTGGTGGGCGGCGCTTGCGCGGCGGGTCGCAGCTTTGAGTCAGCGTAGCGGATGCACTCGCCGCGTACCAGGAACAGTCACTGATATCACGTATCACCTCCTCGCGTTCATGCACTCCTATTTTTTGCACTCGAATAAATGCGCAATATTTAAAGTAATTTTTTTGGAAAATAATTTTAAACAAATTTTTGTACAAGATACGTCTGAACACCTCAGAGGTCCGGGGGGAAGAGGTAGTATATCCCCTTAATCTGTAAGCAGTAAATAACAGTTCAAAATCTCTCCACAGCAGCGCTCGAGTAGCTACGGGGTATAATAAATCGCCGTGGAATAGCGTTGAGAGTGATTTTGAAAATAAAACTTCGAAAGCAATAAAATATTTATTGTAAAAAAATTTGGTGAGTCTGTCCAGTAAAAAAATATAAAGAGTTCTTTAAAATTTGGATTGTAGCTACAGTGGCGCCACCCTTATTTAGCGTTTTCCAACGGACACTTTTTTATACAGTCTGTACTCCTTACCTCTACACTCCATATTACATATAAAACAACACAATTACTAAATACTTACGAATTTATAGTTACTAAAACCAACACCAACAAAGAATAAACAAAAAAAGTAAATCAACAGATATTACACACAAACACCAAATAGCCAAAAACAGAACGACGCTTGTATACCTCCTAAGGAGAATTCTCTTTCTCCACCAATTCCATTTGACATTCAAGTGGCTGTACAATCTTAAGGCCTATGACTAGTTGACTAGAAATAATAAACGTCAAAAATCATTATTGGCGGGGAACATACAAAGTACCAATATATTTTATTCTCTTAGCGGGAAAGTGTTAAAAAAGACTTGCTAAGGTCGGTTTAAAATTTTCTCAATGTCTTATCCTGTTGATTCTATAAAGCAGGGAGGGAAGTTTTATTTATGTTGTTTGGCAGATACGTGGCCGCTGCGATTTGCAACTATTACTCACAGGCAGTTGTACTCTCAGGATATTCGAAAAATATGGTGAGATAATTTTTACATTATTTTTTAACTTTTCAGCGGACTTTATATGCGATATATGTTTTATTCAGAACTTTTTCTAGGTGAACCGATTTTGATGATTCTACAGAGGCTGGTGATTCTCATATGGTCCCATATAAACTTGATCAAAATATGACCAGTAGTTTTTGAGTAAACTTTAATAATACGTATTTAATCAACTTCGACTACATTGATTATGTTATCATTTTATTTATATTGAAGTCGGCTGTACAAAATATTTAATTATATTCTTGTACTTGTTTCATCTATCGTCAATTTAAATAATATGAACTATGATTATGCTTTCAGTGATGATTTACTAGAAGTTACGACAAATGAGTCCAGTCAGCCGGCAAAAAGAGTTTCTCTGCGTTTAAGTTCCCAGTTGCTTAGGGGCCTGGTGAGACTTTATCAAAGAGAAGTTACTGTTCTACTAGGTTAGCTTAATGAACTTCTATCTTACAGGTGATCTCTGTATGATTAATGCTACTGTTTTAGAAAACACAAATAAGAAGTAAGTTTTGATTTAGTTTTTAGTAATTCATTTATTCATTACTATTTCTTATAATAGTAATAATTATTATTATATTTGTTAGAAATTGTTTGTACAGTGGTGTTCAAGTATAATTAGTTCTACATATTATTCTACCTCAAGGGTGTGTAAATAATAATCAAGTAACTTATCTAACAATATTCATCGAATTATTAACAATACATAAGTTGTTTTTAATACTATTTAATTGATTTGATAATTAATTATTAATATTTATTTGTCAATCATTGCCTAAATAATGCCAATTATAAATGTCACATATCCAAATATCATGTATTGTGGTGAATTATGTCAAATTTATTAATTGATTATTCAAATTATATATAAAATAATATCATTTATTATTATGTATATCTTTGTCACTTAAAAATTATGTTAGAATTGTTTTGATAGGATGTTATAGGGTAGGTTAAACAGATTACCTTTAGGGGTAAACATGTAGGTTTGGCTTCATTAAATTAAAAATCATCAAAATAGTAATCACATATGCTTTAAAATGTTCAGGAGTGTTATAAGTACTGTAAAAGGATACAGAATACATTTAATTTTGCCCTTAGTAGTGATAGTACAGTAATAGATACAGTGCTATTTGTTGTTAGCAATTAAGATATTTGCCCTTATGATGTAACTCATCTAAACAATACAGTCAGATATCAAGTTCTGCAGCTTATGCTGTAAAAATAAGTTTCATCAACACTGAGACCATGCATTGCATCCTTCTGTTACAGCCTATCAGAAGTTCACTGCAGAATATACACTGCCAATAGATTGCCTCACAGGGGAGGAAGGGGGTATTTGTCATTGTTGCCAACCCAGTTGCCAAGTGGTCAAGCGAGTTGGCAAACATTTATTTATTTTGTGTTGTCATTAGATATATTATTCATAGTCTCTTGTGTATACACATTACTGTGTATACACAAGAGACTATTATTAATAAATGAAACAACATACATTTGTGAAACAAAAATTTTTACAAAACGTAGTACATATTACTTAAACTAACTCTCTGACTCTATCTTACTAACCCCAGACCCTCAATACATAAGTTATGCCTGGCAGGACTTAAAGCTTTAGTAAGAACATCTGCTGGCATTTCAGTTATTGGCAAATATTGTCAAATAATAGTATTATTGTTAACTGTATCTATTATGAAATGATACCTAATATCAATGTGTTTACTCATTCTATTACAAACATAATTTGCCACCAACTTCTGTGCACTTTGGCTGTCATTATACATTGTTACAGTACAAAGGTTTCCAATAAGTTCATAAAGTAAAGATCTCAAATAAATGACTTCTTTGCATATGTCTGCTATTGCCAAATATACCAACTCCATGCTCAATAATGCAACTGTAACTTACCGTATATGATCATCGATCTATAGCATTACTTGCCCAATCGGCATAAATATATCTAACATGTCCAGCTGTTTCCTTTACATACTTTAGGCAAAAATTCTTAAGCCATGTATTCATTGAGAAACAAGTGTTAATAAACACTGTTTCGGAAACAAAATCTATGTGTTTCTGAAACAAATCATTATGTTTCAGAACATATTTTGTTTCGGTAAATTTTACGTGTTTGAAGGCATGTTTCAGTTTTCTGGCATCAGTAGCACAACAGGTGAATACAAGTGTGGACATGTTTAAACATTTGTTTATAAACATGGTTGTAGTGTGCAAAGATGGAACTGTTTTTAAATTAATAGAATTGTTTAAAAAAAAAGAATATTATGGGATTGCTCAACAAAGAATTACAAAAATAAAATTACTTAATATGTCTTATCTTCTTAGCAAGTAATTCTTGACCCACAAACTTCTTTTTTAGAAATAGACATGCAAAAAAAATGTAGGCACCACACAACAACACTACTTCCTCGGGCTACATGACCTAAGCAACTGATGTGAGAATGGCAGAGTTTCCGAAACATTGTTCCTGGAAACATCTATGTGATGTTTCAGAAACTGTATATCCAAAACATTGTTTCTCAATTAATACAAGGCATTAGTTTTCTTAAGATACTGAAGTATTCTATTTACATGATTACAATGGGTTATGGTATTTCACTTATTACATTGACTAAAAAACGAACACTATAAGAAGTATCAGATCTTGTAAGAACTGATAAAACATTAAACTTCCAATCAATCGTTGATATGGAATTTCTTGATCACAATATTCTGACTTATTATATTCCATTGGAGTACTAGCAACTTTACAATTTAACATATTAAATTTTTCCAATAATTGTTCTATTTACTGTTCCTCATCTAAGGTTAATAAAATTAGATTTTTTATCTATTTTAACCGGATGAAAATTTTTGATATGTGGTAGAGCTACACTGCGGCTATATTATGGTTGTAGCATGAATGGGTCGGCTCTACCAGGGAAGGACCACGATCGCACAGAATACCAGTGTAAAATAGCAACTTAATACTGCTGTATTTCATAGGGTGTGTAGAGATCTGGAGACACATTTATACGGGAAATGAGGCTTTCCGCCATAATCCTCAGGGGTGACAACACATCTATGTTTTCACTCCTAATCAAGGATAAATGTTGATGTATAAGGGCCACAGCATTCACTTGCCATCAGGTGGACTGTGTGATTTTCACCCTTATTCTATAAAAAAAAAAACAGATCTATTTTTAAGGTAGACAGACAGCGGTATTTGTGGCCTCTGCCCAAATTTTTTTATCTAATCTTGCATGAAATAATAAGCAATGAACCTTTTCAACAATTGTTTTTATTGAATCATTCACTCATACAATTTTACTCCGGTGTATAAATATTAAATTTCTGGTAAAAACTATACCAGCCCGTTTTAAATAATTTTCAGTGATTGCTACAGAATTCTGAGCCATTATTAGTCGTGAATAAATTAATTTTTCTGCCTTTTTTATTCTCTAAATATACTTTTTAACTCCTTAAATTACATTAATACTTCACTTTTTGCTTTTAAAAAATAAACAAATGCCATATGGGAATGGTCATCAACAAAAATCAGAAAATATCTGGGTCCATCAATTGAAGTAGTCTCCATCAGCCTGCAGACATCAGCGTGTATTACACCCAGAGGTTCACTACTCCTTGTACCAGAGTGACCAAATGGCAAACATGACTGCTTTCCTTCACAGCTTACTGTGCACATACTTTTGTTGATTACTGACTTATCTGAGTATGATATTTCCGTAACTGCTCCATCCTTCATTTTATTCTGGTCATTTATATTCGAATGGCCCAATATTCTATGCCATACTTCACTGTTAACACTCCAAGTAGATGTAAACAAACATTGTTTATGTTTCATGACCAGCTTGTAAACACCTTCTTCTTGGTTCGCCACAGCAACTAAATTGTTTTTTCTATTGTAAACATAGCAGCACTTCTCTTTAAACTCCACATTGTTCCCATTTTTACTAAGTCGACTAATGGAAATTAAGTACGTTGTGAGGTTAGGAACACACAAGACATCTTTCAATGTAACTTCATAGTTCATATTTGCAACTCTGAATAACCGTTATGATTTTCACATTACCTGAACACAATACAGCCATGTCATTTTAATTTGCTGCTATAATCTCCTTGACACTATCTGAATATGATGCATTTAGTATCTTGTTTGCATCCGTCGTCATATGAACGCTTGCGCTGCTATCTAATTAAGTCATGTTTGTTATAGTTTTCAATCGAAAACACAGGAGAAAAGAGTTATTTTTCTACACTTGCTGTTATTCACTTTCTTTACATTGAGATTTGTATTGATCAAGTTGTTTGCAACGGTAACTTTTTGTTATTTTATTAGTCGATCCTGACATAGACATTCCCACACATTCCTGTATATAATATACTTATATACTTATTATACACTGCATAGACAATCCACCGCCATGATGATTTTTTTATTAACTGGCTTTACAGCTCTGGGTTCTAGCCCTTCTTTATTTCGGAATCTTCATTTTATATTCTTTTTCTTCACAATATGCTGATGCGTCACATTGCGAAGCCTTTGGAAGATTTTGACGACAGCTCAACCTAGCGGACAGTTGATGACGACAGCCATTAAAGTTCATAAGGCGCCCAAGCGACCAAAATAACTTGACGTTTATATCGACATCCAAGCACTTGCTTCGTCGTTTTTTCTAAAAGTTCACACGCGAGGACACTTAATTCACAAAATCGCATCACTTTTACGAAATTATGTATATGTATGCTCTTATAACACCCACAGAATGATGTAGGGTTGTGGGTCTCTCACGACGTCACTACACCGAAAACTACTAATTCACTTAAATTGTTTTCGTCGCATAATGTAGTATCACAGTTTAATTTAATCTTTAAATTGTGGTAGTATGGTATTTTGCTTGGGCAAACGCGGCTGACACCTATTATTTATTCTGTACTGACACTGAAATTACATTTTTTATCACAATAGGTTCGTCTATAACAGAGTTCCCCAAACTTTTTTGTGTCGTAGACCCCTTGCCATGTTTTTCCGTGTTGGGTAGACCCCCTACTTACCTGATATTGATTTCCCGTAAATTTCTAACTGTAGTGAAATTTAGTGTTAAAAACTTAAAGTAAAAACACATGTTAATGATTTCTTATATTTACGCGAACACTATACATGATTAAAACTACTTTTACGGATTTTATCGCGTTTATTTTTACTTTTTATTTACTTTTATTTTTAATTCCCGACGTTTAGGCCTTTCCAGCACCCATGGTCACGGGGGACTGAGATGACTCATCGAAACGTCGGGAATTAAAAATAAAAGTAATTAAAAAGTAAAAATAAACGCGATAAAATCCGTAAAAGTAGTTTTAAACACATGTTAATTTATACATTTATTAATTGAATTTAAATTAAAACTACTCAAAATAAAATTTTGTATCTGTTATGCAAAATATACGTAGCATCAAATAAACATAAAATAAAATATAAATAAAATAACATAAGCAATAAGTCAATATTTTTTGTGAGTTTGTTGATAATTTATTATTAAAGCATCAGGATGAACCTGATGCTTTAATAATAAATTATCAACATTTGGCGTCAATTTTGTAAGAGTTAATCTTAAATCTCCCAAAATAATTCACTAAATAAAATGTGCTAATTTTTTTGGATATTTAACATTACTTGTATATTGATAAAATAATTGGAATAGATATGTTTATATTCAAATACACGGCAAAATTACATTGAAGTGGTCAGTTTTGGTAAATATAATTTTTTTTAAATATTAAACTTCAAGACTATTATTACTATTATTATATATTATATTATATATTATTATTATATAACTATTATTATAACTATATATGTATAGTTATAATAACGCTTAAATAAAATATTTAGCTTAGAACAATGGTTGTCGTCGACCTGAAAGATAAATCAGGAGCATATTTTCGCTCTTCATAGACACTTCGGCCATGGGTGCCCACATATAAAAGTATATAGATATGATAATATGCAATTAAAAGAATAAAATGGTAAAGGAATTGCTTTAAAAAAAAGTCGGGATTTTAAAAATATATAGGTTTTTATTTTCACAAATACAGTTTTTTTAACAACTACTTTTATCAAGTTTATCGCGTTTTATTTCCTTGATTTTTAATTCCCGACATTTCGGGTGCTTTCCAGCACCCATGGTTACGGCGGACTGAGGTGACTGACGTCCCAATGTCAGTGTTAACCTGGAATACCTTCAGATTTTTAATTTTTCGTTTATGGTCCGATCTACAGAATGTACTTACTGTGTCTTGAAGCCTTGCAGTGGTATGCTTGGGTTTAGTTTTAATTTCATTAATTAAAGGGTCCCAAGCAGGTGGTAGTACCAAGCCTAATTCTCTATTTAAATAAGGATTTTTTTTAATTTCAATAGTCTCACGTATCATCCTTGATAGCAATTGATGTTCCTTCGAGAGGATTTGTGGTCCATCAAATCTTATATATGTATATCTTATTGGGGCCGTCTAGGATATGATAACAAACTGCAAACTTCCCTGAACTTTAATGCTTCACGTCAGCTATATGTTCTTTGACGCGGGTTTTAATTGTTCTTTTCGTTTGCCCCATATATGAGCGACCACATTCACAATCAAGGGTGTACACTCCTGCACCTTTTAGAAGAATATGACACTTGATTGATGGTAAGAACTCTAATCTTCTTCAGAGGCTTGTAGAATGTTCTAATAGAAGCTCGTTTCAAGATGTAGCGGATCTAGTCTGTGACACCCCTGACATATTATTATTATTATTTATTATTTATTTCATTATTCAGGTAAGTACACCCATTTTGTTAGTACACTTAAAAACTAGGGGTTAGTAGATTCACAAAATACATAAATTATTACTACACAAAAATTATTTATTTATTATTAAACATATTGGGTCTGGAACCCATATGCACTGTGTTCCAGTACCTCATCACAGGGCAATCTTGCCTTCCATATATGGAAGCTAGGAGGCCGTTGGTGCTGTCTCGCACGCGACGCATTAAGGAGGCTATTCTTTTGCGTAATATTGCTGCAAAACTGTCCACGCGTGCCTCAGAAAACATACGCGATGCGCTGCAAAAGCGTGGCAGTCCCAACAACATCCTGAATCCATTGTTGTACTGAACACGCAGCGCATTGAGAATTTGGCGAGTACACTTCGTCCACAGGCTGCAGGTGTAGAATGTCTGACAGTAAGCTTTGAATAACGTTATCTTAACTTCATTCGTACACCTAGCAAACCTGCGGGCAAGCATATTATACCTCACTGCCAACGCTCTACGTTCCCGTTCAACATCTAAATTGTCAGAAAGGTCCTCGGCGACCCAGTGTCCCAGATATCTGAATTTGGTGACTCTACTCAGTGTAACTCCTCCAAGTTTAACATGAGGAACAGACTTAGGTTTTCTATTTCCAGCCTTAAACACGAGTAGTTCACTCTTATTACAATTATATCTGAGACCATGAGCCGCCGCGTACCTTTCACAGATGCCCACTAGCGTTTCGAGGGCCCTGATCGAAGGACTCAGCAACACCATGTCATCGGCATAACTTATATTATTAAAAAACGACCGTCAATTGAGCAGCCGACTCCGGCATCGCTGAGCTCCGCGATCAGACCGTTGATATACAGGTTGAAAAGTTGGGGGGAGCTAAGGCCGCCCTGCCTCACCCCGCACTCCAACCTGTACTCCGACGAATATGAGCCAGCCCACTTCACACAGTTAGCTTGGTTGTGATACCAATACTTGAGGAGGTTAATTACCTCTTTGGGTGTGCTAGTTTCCTGGTTAAGTTTGTCCCATAGCACATTGTACGAAACCAGATCAAATGCCTTCGACAGGTCCAAGAAATACGCGTAAACCGGCGTTTTTCGCGTAGTGTAGTACTGGACAGTATGCTTGAGTCGCAGTATGGCAGTTTCAGTTGAAAGCCCCGGCCTGAATCCAAACTGAGCCTCATGTAGGTGAATGTGTTGGCTGAGTTGCTGATCAAGCAAACTGTCCAGAACCTTCGCAACTACGGTAGCCAAAGATATTGTGCGATAATTGGACCCAACGGAGGCATCACTAGTCTTATTTTTTAATATTGGTACAACCATGGTTTTTATAAGCTCTCCAGGTAAGTACGCATGTCCTAGACATAGGTTAAACAATAGAGTTAACACCCTTGGCAAGTGCACACCCGCATGTTGCAAGTGCTCAATACTGAGGTCGTCGTGACCAGGAGACTTACCTCTAGTCATCCCATTTATTACACGAGCTATATCCTCAGTTTTAATACGGTGATATTCACCACTTAATTCTTGTTCAGCACTAAGCACCTGCTGCGTGACGCAATCGAAGATTGAACCTTAAAAATATCTTTAAATAATTCAGCTATCTTACCTGGCTCATGTTGGCCCTGGACGCTAGCTGGGACACATAATTCTGTATTAAACTTTTTAGTGTGTTTCCAGAACGCCCTAAAGTCTTTTGACCTATGGTGTTTGGCCAAAATGTCCTGTTTAATTTGTGTCTCATTATCTTGACACCACTTAAGTCGAGACTTAAAACGCTTTCTGGTCTCACACATGTACAAAACGCCAGATGTAGGTTTACCGTGTAGGATCCACATTGGTAACGCTTCATTATGTATCTCCCTTACATGCCTGTTCCACCCCGCTATATTTTTTTCTTTTATTACAACGTACTTTATAACTATCTACTGCAGCTTCCTTTAATACGTTAATAATGGAGCTATAAAAAATATCAATATGTGCTTTATGATCCACATTACTACATATTTGATCAGCGCAACATCTAAATACCTCAGGGAGATTGATAGTTTTTAATTTTCTGTTACAAATATCGTGATAAAAATTTATTTGTTCGCTGTTCCTTTCCCCCCATCTTATCACATTACAAGGCTTTGTATTACATATCACTTTCATTTTAGGAGGCAACCTAGCTAGCTCACAATACACTTCTAATGGTAGATGATCCGACCAGTATACGTCATAATTAACCTTTACTTTATTTACACATTGCCAAGCTGCCTCAGTAGTGAGACAATGATCAAGCCATCGCGTACATTTATGCGCTTCACTAACATAAGTGTGAGTATTAGAAGATAATCCCAACTTGATCACATCAGCACAGAGCCAACTTCGCTCTTCACAAAAATTCATTAAATTCAGTGAAAAACTGTTCTTTCGGATGAGCGTTAAAATCTCCGAGAATGAAAATAGATTCTATTTCACTACTTTCGATTACGGCATTAATTTTACTTAAAACCTCCGTAAATTCACTCAAATTATCCACACTATCAACCGGCATATACACAGAAAATACTAATGAACATCGATCTGCTACACTCAATTTGATCGCCACAAGTCTCACGCTGTTACATGGGACGACTTCCACAGACGAAAATAAACCCTTCCTCCACATTATCGCGACGCCGTCGTACGGACGCCCGCGTAGAATACCGGCCGAAGTGTCTACCGCAGATTTGCTTGTGAATTCATAATCTTCGTCAATGGTGCCAATAAATGTGACATCATGGGGCAAAAGCCAAGTCTCTTGCAAAGCAATCACGTGTGCAGACTTACATAACTCTCTTACCCCATCCACTGACCTCATGACAGATTTACAGTTGTAACTAACTAGTTTAATTTTCTGATCGGAAGAAAAAACCATATTATTATTATTTCTACGTCTATGCATATGATGAATATTGATATTGATATTTATAATTTTATACTGTTAGTGTAATATAGGTAATTATATATATATTTATTTTAAAATTAGTGTTATTTTACTTAATTATATTATTATTATAATGTATTTTAAGCTTCAGCCTCTGTATTTTTACTCGGGCTTTGTGACCTGTTAGCCCTGAATTCAATAAATTTACGAAAAGAAATTCCTTCTGGCCACAAGTTTTCATCCAAAAAAAATATTTATCTTATGCTTTGGAACAAAAATTTTATATGCTTTGTAGTCTTTCTGACGTTTCATTTTAATCTCAATAAAATGAACAGCCACGTTTGTTTTGACTTTTATATAGTCTGTTATATCTTGTATCGATGCCTCTTTATCCACGTTATTTATAAACAATGGTATTTTTATATCCGCTGCCTTAAACTTACCAGAAGGGTCTCCCGTGATTGTCCTTGCGTACCTATAAATTGGTTTCTATGCCTTCTTCTCTGTGCCGTAATCCAATTTTCATCTTTAGGGTATTTAAAAACGCCGCCCGCTCTCGCTACTTGTGCAAATGATTTACGCTCATTATGATTCATCGTAACTGCCGCGTTCGTCGATATACGAGACTGCGTACCTGTTGTCTGAGTCATAGGTGGGGGGACAGAAGACGTAGTGCACAATCGCATCGCCTTTTTCACACCTGTGTTAGAAGCATCGCAATCTCGTTCAATGGTCCCATTCGTCAATTCGTCGTCGTCGTCGTCGCTTATCGGGTTGTATTGCGGGTGACAGAGATGGTGAATGAGTTATTATATGGCACTGTGATTCTTTCCGAGTAAATGAGGTCATATTATTATCAGATATTTGTGCCCGCTCTGGAGTTTTTTTTTACATTGCGCTAAATTCAAAATTCCAAACGGTCCACTGCCACCCTCATAATTTTCATATTGTAATAAGTTACGAAAGCGCCTCTATTAGTATTGACACAGTTTTCGGGTTCTATAATGTTAATTAGTGATGCTTGTCGTAGATTACATACTTCCATTTTTAGCTCCTTTAGTTCTTTAGCCGTCACACATTGTTCTCTTAGCTCTTGTACTTGATCTTTAAGAATAATTATATCTTTTAATAGCCTTGTGACGTTTATATGATCAAACGTAACCGGTGGCAATTTCCGAAGCTCCTTAGCCACAAAAATAGGTATATGCTCTGCTTCAGTACATTTAATGAGCGAGATAATGTCTTCCAGGTCCCGTTGTGTTTTTACTTCCGCTTTACCTTTCCTTACTTTTTTCTTTTCTTTAGTTCGCACTGATTGATACAGTAAGTCCTTAGCAGCCACAATATCCTCAGCACTAAACGCTGTTATACATAAACGAATAATGCTTTCTTCACACATTACCACTATCCACTTGATTTTGTATGAACGCCAGAACCTCACAAATAACTATATCACAACTATTACATTTAATGAAAGTCGACGTCATTGTCTCGATTTAATACGATCTACATATCAAACCACCGAACGCATCGACGAATGATGCGGCACTGTATGGTATATGGTAGTACTGCACACGCTTGACTGTGGCCGGCTTCACTCGGTCACTGTGACGTAGGCGCGGGACCCGAAGCTTGTTGACGTGCAGAACTGACGGCTAGATGTTTGCTGCCACAGATCCCTTGTGCTCTCTGTAACAAAGATTTGCTCATGGTAACTAACTGTGAAGGATGATGGTGAGATTCATTGTTTTCTATACACAGTGTGACCTATGGTGTTGTTAGAATTTTGGATGACTAACGCATCTAGGAAAGCTAAGGAATTATTTGCCTCTAATTTACACATCTATACATCATTCAGGAACTGAGCAGGAAGCAAAATATTAGTCTGATGCCGTGCCCAACCCAAATACCATATTACTGTCATAACATGGGCACAGCATCCAACAGTTCGACGGCCGACAGTACTTTTTAATTGCATTTCTACCAGAACCATTGCCACTAATTAAAATATATATAAAATACACTTTACGACTAATGTTTGTTTAAAATTGTTCCTCACGTGGAGAATCGAACCCAAACAATGTGTGTGATCTTATTCTCATAAGTGTCAGTGCCACAGCTGATGTATACATGTTCAAGACGAACTAATGGTGCATTTTGCGAGTGGCACACTACACGTTCACTGTACTTGAAACTTGTACCTAATAAAGAAGCTACAATTATTATATTGATATTATTCAAGTAAACTCAGTTATAAAGCATTTCTTAGAGGAAGACATGCCACATCGTGATATGTACCAACTGTTTACCTGCTGTGTTCGAACCAATTGTTGAGAGATCAACAATTGCATTTTCCAACAAAACAAAATAACACGATAAGATAACACGCAATTGAATTCTTGTGACATAACACTGACAGGGGCCTACCTGTCAGATTCGATGTTGCCACTTAACTGTCATAAAATCTATGAAAAGATATCGATTTTTATTCGATTAATAATATCATAAAAACAATAATCTTTGACGCGTTTTAAGTTCTGCACGCTATTTAAAATATAGTTTCCTTTATTTATTGAAATTACATTTCAAATGTATTTTTAAGAACAGTTAACTTGTGCTGTATTATTTTGTTATGCTTTAGAGAATTCGTGGTAAATCAGCTAGAAATTAACTTCTTGAATTATCATAACATGATTCCATTTTAAATGTTATGTTAAGAACAGATAAGAATAACAGTTAACTTGTGCAGTAGCGTTTTGTTATACTCTAAAGAATTCTTGGTAAATCAGCTAGTAATTCGCTTGTTTAATTATCATAACTATAAATGTGAAGGTTGCCAATGAATTCAACCGAGCCTATAACAATGGTTGTTTTAGTTTTTAACGGTTGACTACCGCTTTTGATGACTTGAAATGAATAAAAACCCATTTTGTGCAATAAGTTTTTTCTCTTTGGTAATGAATAAACCACAGAAACCCCTATAATGTATAATAGTCCTTTTTTTAGATACAAGTTGCATATTTTAAAGAACCGCAAAAACAACATTGGTTTTTATACAAACACTATGAAAAACGAAATAATTTGTTGCTAGCGATAATGATAGTGGTATTTTGACTCGATTTAAAATATATGCTTGTTACTATAGAACTCTCTATGGGCCTGCGAGTCCGACTCGCACTGAACCACTTTTTTTCAACTTTTAGTTTTATTTTAATAAATAGTTTTTTCGTTTAAGCGGAGCTCTTTTACATTAGATTGTCTCTACCTGACCTCTTTATCTATAATAATCAATCTGAGTAAGTAAAGTGTGTAAATACGATTCTTAAATTGTAAAAATAATAATTGGATTTGAACATCTTAGGTAGGTATTTAGTTTTATTTATTTAGAAAATATTAATCTCACAATTAGTTATTGTAATAATATAAATTAATCACACAGCTAACGCCCTCATTAGCAATGTAATGGTGAAAGAATTTTCAAAATCGGCCTAGTAATTTTTGAGATTAGCCAAAAAACGTATTCATTGAAAGTAGCGCCCTCTATAATAAAATTAACCCTATATTAAATATCTAAAATTATACATAACAATCTAGTGGTGAAAGAATTCTCAAAGTTGGTCAAGTACTTTACGAGTTTAGCGAAAAAAATATTCTTTGATAGTAGCCCCCTCAATAATAAAATGCAACCTACTTTTTTAAACACCATAGCAAAAAACAATTCAACATAGCCTAACCCGCACACACAGTAAAAACATAACCATCCTTTTTCGTCTGTAGTCGGATAAACAACTGGTTAATGACGGTTGCGTATCGGCTGCTTTGGATAAATATCCATTGTCAACGGTTATTTTAAACCTATATCATAACATCGTAATAATTATCGAAAAATTATATAGGTAAGCATTGTATTAATGACACCATAAGTAATCGATCGAAAAGGGGAATCGATTTTTTAATGAGATTTGTGATTGGCAATACTTTTTATTTTATTCACAAACTAATGAATTACTGTTTTACCTAATTTTATTCTTATCTTTTCTGTACTTTTAATTTGTGCAAAAATATTCCCATTGTTTTAGGATAAATGAATACCGCGATTAATAACCATAAATAAAGATATATTTTTTTTAACAAATGCACATTGTTGGGCGTTCCATGGCCGAAAATGGGCAATGCCCTTTACGTTGACAAAGTAAAAAAATAAACTTGTTTTATTCATGATTCATGTAATAATAGGAATATTAAAAATAAAAATTAAATTAAACGAATAACACAGTAAGAAATTAATGATTCGAGTATTTGAATATTTTACCGATTACTTAAATATTTTTGCCGATTATTTGCATAACAATGATTTTCAATCCTCCAAACACTACGGTTATGTACATAGCTGTATGTCATTGAAACGAAGTTAAGTAAAAAAAAGTTGATACTGGTTATTTTTTAATATTTTGCTTCGTTTATATTAGTAATAGTTTTGATTGGCCGTGTGTGGTAAATATGGTAATTCACAGTGGTGCATCCGAAGCCATGTATAACGTTATCAAATATTTTGAAGAGGTGGTAATGATTCATTGCATTTAGGCTTTTGATATTATGTAGTACCTGTAGCATAAAACTGACAATAGTTTTTTACAATGACAAATCGACGATCATTGGTGTTGTCAGCGAGACTTCTTATTTATATAGCAGTGTGAAGTTCCACATCGAAAAGTCATCAAAATACAATTCTAAGTTTTATACAAACTGGGTTTTAATAAACAACATTTTCTATCTTTCTTTTCATTAGTTGACCCTACCATCTGAAAGTGTAGGTTCACAGACGCCATTTTAGATCCGTGTCTTTAATGGCGCGGGTTATAAAAAATTTATATTTTTTTGTAAATATAAGAATTATTACATTTTTTAACGTAATTCGTAGACAGTTCAGAATGACGGAAACAATTTATAGAGTGGTATGGTACAACGCGTAAGTAGATTTAGTATTAGACTCCATAGATTGGCAACTGCAACCAACAAACGAGACTAAAAACTGATTGTCTTTGTGTGTGTGTAGGTTGTTAATGTGTGCATCATATCCTTTCCTATTTTTATATATAAGTTTTCAGATTGGAAACGTATAAGATTTCTGGAAAATGTATTAAACCGAATTTGTTTTATAGATAAATATTTTTTGTTGAATATCATTACGGCCTATTCATATTCCACATCTGGTACATAGGCGTACGCCTATCTAACTATAAAGGCAGACGAGTTGGTGAGGCACAGGGATTAGTGTTTTCGGTTATATATATATATATATATATATATATATATATATATATATAACTACCACTCACTGACTGACTATAACGATATCTCAGGAACTATAAAACATACAAACTTGAAGTTTGTAAGGTAGGTTCCTTTTATGGCATAGAGATCAGTTAAGAAACGGTTTTGAGAAAATCTATCCCTAAGGGAGTAAAATGGGAGTTGGAAGTTTGTATGAAAGTCCTACGTTTTTGAAGTTAGAGACACCAAAATCGGCATTATAGTTATAAGTTTTCAATAATAAAATCCTGAATAAGCTGTTTTACGAAATCCTAACCCTAAGGGGGTGAAATTGGGGTAAAATGGTTACATGCAAGTTCTATATTTTTAAAGTATAGATATGAAGATCGACATTTACTTTATTAGTTTTAAATAATAAATACTTGCATAGTTAAGCTTTACCTATATAGCCTCTTTATACTTAGGTAAGACTTCTGTAGCGAGAAAATTTCAAAATCTTATAGGAAATCAGATATTGTACGCGGACGAAGTCGCAGGCGGCCGCTAGTTACATAATATATGTGTTATATAATTGTGTGATAAGTATATTTTTCTTACCTATCCACTTTTTCCGGTGGTTGTTAAAAAGCTTGTGATATCTCCACTTAATTTTGGTTTTTCAGGAAGAAATATTTGTGATTCCTTTTTGTGGAAAGATATTAGATGCTTCCTTAAGCCTGAAGTGTTTCTTTTTTTCATTTTTGTTTCAACTTTTTTATGTAGGCATAATTTATACAAAGCAATTTGGGATGCATGAATTATGTCGAAAAACTCATCAAATTTACTTTTAGGTCTTTTAGATCTATAACTGCAACTCTCACTACTCCGACTAGAACTATTCGACTCTTCGTCACTCATGTCAAATAGGAAACTTATCACTCCGAGAACAACAAGGATTAGAGTAAAAACAATTAATACATTAGACTCGAAGCAAAGCTCAATTGGGAATGACTGGAATTAAAATATATACTACTATTTGTAAGTACACGCTGAAAGACCGACAAAGGAAAGTTAGGCATTCTTTGATAAAATTAATGATTCTTCAGAAGATTAATAAAGTAGATGCGTTGCCAGATAGGTATAGTGTGCCTACGTAAAAATAAAATGTAAATATGTAAATAAAATTGTGCATATTATGTTCTTCTTGTGATTGAATTAATCTACGTTTATTAAATTAAATTTGCCTTCACTCGTTTGAAATTCAAAATTCAAATATGTTTTATTCAAGTAGGCATTAAAAATACACTTTTGAATAGTCATATAATCACTGTTTTCCCCAATTTTTTTTCCATGTCCAGGGGTTTTGATTCTACTGAGAAGAATCATGGAAGAAAGTAAGAAACTCATAGTTGCTCTTTTCAAAATATTTTTAAATAGTTCTATAATTATGTAAAGCGATAAGTCAAACATAAAATGTCAAATGTATATGTAGATACCAAATCGGTTTAGAAATTTCTAGTTAGTCCTGTGTAGTATGATAGGTCAGTTCCAAGCATTTTTGTCTGACTTAAATTGAAATGGTGAAAGATCTAACATTTCTTTTGGAATCTTATTATAAAAGCGTATATCGCTACCCAAGAACGCATTATATACTTTGTGTAACCGGAAAGCAGGTATTGTGATTTTATTTTTATTTCTACTATTAAAATTGTGCAAATCACTATTATTTACGTCAATTCGATGCAATCAATTTCTTTAATACGGTAACTAAAACGGTTGTCTAAGAGATACTCGGGCTCCTAAAAAGTACATAGATCTTATTTTACGCTTTTTATTTAATACGCACACTTTTTATATTATTCGATTAGCTTTGTACAAAATGTTTACACGTTTCAAGTGTGTTAAAAGTGTCTACAATATTTATCAAATGGGTGACGACATATTCGAACACTTTGTGTTCAAAAACACGCACTTCCAAAAATCGACCTTATTGAACACCTTATAGAACATGTTTATCTATTAGGTAATATTAATAATAGTAAGTTATTATTATAAACCCATATAGTTAATATTATAATAATTACTCACTAGAATAAATTATTATGGTATCTACCTATCCTTTCCATTATCTAATTACAATATTGCTTGCGAGATCAGCATAATGTAGTCGTGTCCATTCTGAGCACCCGGAAACTTATTTTATTATTTGGAACACTAAGCGTATACCCGAACTTCTATACTCCCTGAAACGACACTAATTCCTAACTGCAAGACGAAAGAGTCACGCAGGCTTAGTCTTGTTCTTGCTCAAATCTTGCACGGTCAGTCTTGGTCTTGCTAAAATTAGGCGGTCTTGTTCTTGGTCTTGGTCTTGCAAAAATGCAAAAACAAGACTAAGACTGCAAGACCAAGACCGATTTTGGGCAACACTAACAATCGATAATTAAGACCCCTGTGCACGGTCGTGATACGTATGTATACAAGCTGCTACTTTACTTTTATAGTTTTAATGAGACCTATAAAACAGTTTGTCATATATTGAGGTAGGTAGCTTTCGGATTTTCAGATACCTGTATAAGGCGCCCTTTAACCTGACACTGTAATATCGATTACTACGTATCTATTAAAATACTAATACCTAGTACAAATAGAAATACATCTTCAACGAATAACTGTTATTTAATCTACGAAATCTTCAGGCCGTAAAAGTAATGTATGGTGCCATTAGCTCTTAAGATCTTCTTAGATGTCGCTACTAGTTTTTAAAAACGCGCTATAGGATTGTCTTCACAAATATTACACGTTATATGTTTTCTTTAATGTGAATTAACAACGATACTTGAAAGGTATAAACTATTTTTGAGGCCCTGCCATTGAGCAGTGGGTTTTAATGTGTTGATAATAATAGTACATCGGATCATGATATCGTTATCGTCTATCTATTTTATTTCAACAGTGTCGGTGTGTCGTTACGTTAAATGTGTATTATATATAACATAATGTAACAGTATCGTTATGGTACCACGGATAACGTTATCGTAACTATATCTATATTTATAACTGTCTATTTACCATGTGATTGTAACGGCATCTTAACAGTAGGCACAAAATCGAAATTCACACTAAATTTTTTCAATATTGTTGTACAAATATGACATGTATGACTGCTTCTTATTTTCTCCGCCTGCGTATATTTTCCGAAAATGCCAAAAAAGCCACCAAAACTATAATAATACACATTATGATATTAACCAAAATATATGTCATTCCTATTCACACTTGAACCGGGGTGTACTGGAATGACAAGGGAGTTAATGGTAAAAAAGCACAGGGTTGTCAAACGTTTAAAATGAGATTGCGTGAAGATTTATGCAACATAAACCTAAAGAATCAATTTTAAGTCAGTAGTATATTTTGAAGAGGATAGGTAAATAAAAATATATACAGTAGAAAAAGGAATATATTTATTTAAAACAACCAACACTTATCGTCATTAACTAAAAAGTTTAAACTTATACAATTAAATTTCTTCAGAAACAAACAAATCCTCTAAAATAATTTATCAATTTTACAATCAACTGTTTATAAAATCTGCAAAATATTTATGTGCATACAAAATGAAAAAATCAAGTAATAATTGTCCATAATATTACTTAAATTTTTGTATTTTGAATATATTTGTTATGCATACTATTTCTTACTTCTTGCATCAAAGATTTTATTGAAAATTTTAAAGTTAAATTAATTTATTTTCACTAAAAATTTTCAATATTTCTGAACAGGAGTTGAATTCGATTTGGCTTGAATTAAGGACTCGCAACTTCTTACTGAACTGTTCAGTCAATCAAGGGACGTTTTTCTTTTAAATTATTTACAGAGGCTGAAAAAGAAAATATCCCACAGAATAAACAGCTTCCAAGCACTGAACTTGAGAGGAGCGCTACGGCGATGCTTCAGGAAGCAGGATTAGCGGACATGCAAACATGCGAACCCATCGAAGTGGAAACCCTCACTGAATCATCTGGAACGCCTCTGGGCAGTCTGGACAGGACTAAAGTTTCACTTGGCGACTCTGAACACACTACTGATTCCAAGAGATTTATACTGTGAGTAATTCTATATCTTGTTGTAGTGTAAGTGCGACAAACGAGCACAGAGTCTACCTGATGGTAAATGGATGCTGTGGCCCATAACCTGCATTCTTTGTACGAGGTTGGCTGCAGGCAGGTGTCCATGGACTGTCATAGATAACCACTTCCCGTCAGGTGGACTCTAATTTCATTTATCACTAAAATAAGAAAGAACAATATATACTTATGTAACTGATACAAAATTAGAAGATAGTCTTATCCGAAATGATCACACCGCACTTTACTCGGAGATTTTCCCGTTTTGTTTAAAAATGTATTTCATTTACAGTGACCAATGGGGAACCGAGGGAACGATGAGATCTTACAAAATATATTTTGTAAGATTTTCTTTCTTTTGTAAGAAAATCTTACAAAATATAAAGCAGGGGACAAGACCGATTACTATCCATAAGTTAATAATGAACGGGCCCACAACACCGGGAAAACATAATATCATAGCAGCGCGGTGTTTCTCTTCCGTACTCAGTATGTACCGATTAAACCATTAATACATTACAAACTACCTAATAATAAAAATAGACTAACAATACTTATCTATTTTCAGAATTGAAGCAATGTGGCTTCATCCAAGTGCGTAAAGATCCACAAACTTTGGAAATTACGGACATATTTTTGGGACCGCAATTTGATACATTGTTGTTTGTTTTTTAATAAATAAATAAAATATATAAAGTAATAATTACGGCCCGCGCGTTCTATATTGGTCGAGCTGAACTTGACTTACCTGAGACATTTGCGCATGTACTGGCGCAAGCTTCATATTCTCCCCTAAGGCCGCGTAGGTAAACAGTTTGTAATGTCTATATCGATATCGATTATACAATAAATTGAAAATTGTTATATTCATGAAAATATCTTTATGTATTTCAATAAAACAATATAGAATCTAATAAAAAATTACGATAAACAGTTTTAATATATAGTAAATACATGTGATATTAGCGGGGATAACAAATTATTTCAGTAACCCCAAAATAATTTAACTTCTTAAAATCTTTAAGCAAGAAGTAAAAAATAGTATGCATAACAAATATATTCAAAATACAAAAATTTAAGTAATATTATGAACAATTATTACTTACGATTTTTTCCTTTTGTGTGCACATAAATATTTTGCAGATTTTATAAACAGTTCATTGTAAAATTGATAAATTATTTTAGAGGATTTGTTTGTTTCTGAAGAAATTTAATTGTTTAAGTTTAAACTTTTTAGTTGTTGACGATAAGTGTTGGTTGTTTTAAATAAATATATTCCTTTTTCTACTGTATATATTTTTATTTACCTATCCTCTTCAAAATATACTACTGACTTAAAATTGATTCTTTAGGTTTATGTTGCATAAATCTTCACGCAATCTCATTTTAAACGTTTGACAACCCTGTGCTTTTTTACCATTAACTCCCTTGTCATTCCAGTACACCCCGGTTCAAGTGTGAATAGGAATGACATATATTTTGGTTAATATCATAATGTATATTATTACAGTTTTGGTGGCTTTTTTGGCATTTTCGGAAAATATACGATAAAAAACAGGCGGAGAAAATAAGAAGCAGTCATACATGTCATATTTGTACAACAATATTGAAAAATTTTAGTGTGAATTTCGATTTTGTGCCTACTGTTAAGATGCCGTTACAATCACATGGTAAATAGACAGTTATAAATATAGATATAGTTACGATAACGTTATCCGTGGTACCATAACGATACTGTTACATTATGTTATATATAATACACATTTAACGTAACGACACACCGACACTGTCGAAATAAAATAGATAGACGATAACGATATCATGATCCGATGTACTATTATTATCAACACATTAAAACCCACTGCTCAATGGCAGGGCCTCAAAAATAGTTTATACCTTTCAAGTATCGTTGTTAATTCACATTAAAGAAAACATATAACGTGTAATATTTGTGAAGACAATCCTATAGCGCGTTTTTAAAAACTAGTAGCGACATCTAAGAAGATCTTAAGAGCTAATGGCACCATACATTACTTTTACGGCCTGAAGATTTCGTAGATTAAATAACAGTTGTTTGTTGAAGATGTATTTCTATTTGTACTAGGTATTAGTATTTGAATAGATACGTAATAATCGATATTACAGTGTCAGGTTAAAGGGCGCCTTATATAGGTATCTGAAAATCCCAAAGCTACCTATCTCAATATATGACAAATTGTTTTATAGGTCTCATTAAAACAAAAAAGTAAAGTAGCAGCTCAGCTGTATACATATACGTATCACGACCGTGCACAGGGGTCTTAATTACCGATAGTGTTTTGTGAACAGGAAAGAGCCAATTCAATGCGTATTAGCGGTTTTCATATGTCCACAATTTTTTTATAAATCTACTCAAACATTTAGGCTTCCCACGGAGTTATTCTTCACCACTGCACAACTGGTGGTAAATTAGCAAATAATATTTCTTTTTCCATTCTTTTTTCGGGCTACACGGCTAACGTATTTGTTTAAATAAAATTTATAATAACTGAAAATAAGCTTTTGCACAAATGTAGACCACGTCTACTTAGTAATGAGTCATCCATCATGAGATTAAAATCTCACAGTGCAATTAATTTTCAATTACTTCCAAACAATTACATAAGTTAATGAATTTCTTGCTACGTGAAATTATTGCTAAGCCGATTAACACCTAATTAATACATTGATCAACGGTCTGTTTGGTGGGTCCTGAAGACATCCATTTTTGATAGATTTCACGGCAGGGGAAGTTACTATATTCCAAAAGTACCTACCGAGATACATGTTCTTTTCAGAAATATTAGTTATATTTAGGGCTGCCATCTCTAAAACCTGCCCCCAGGACCTGAAGCGTAAGTTCTCCGGATTTTGGAGCTTTGGAGAAAATCCAAGTGTTCTTAGACAGCTTTTTTTATAAACAAAATGGCGGATTTTTGGCGCAAAATAGTAATACGTTAATTAAAAAAATAACCAAACCTATCGAATATCGAATATTAGTTGTGTGGTTAAATTTAATTAGGAATAATAAATTGGTTTATAAAGTTTTTGATAACTGGTATATAAAATGTGCAATGTTTGTATCGGACCTCGTGCTAATATATGAAAAATAAAGAATAGTTATTTATATCCGTTGCCAAATCACATTAAAAACGAAACAAATAAACAGTTTTCAATTAATTTTGAACCGTATACTTTGAATAATGATTTCTTATATTTACGCGAACACTACACATTGATTAAAACTACTTTTACGGATTTTATCGCGTTTATTTTACTATTTTTTTTTAATTCCGGACGTTTCGGGCGCTTTCCAGCACCCATGGTCACGGGGGACTGTGATGACTGACGTCCCGATGTAATTGTTAAACCCGGAGTACCTTCAGCTTTTTTTTAAAAATACACAAACCGAACGCTCCATTACGTCCAATAGTGAGTCGGATTGATTCGCCAACTTACAGATTGGCTCAATACTTAGCTAAAATATTATCACCACTCAGAGGACACACAAGAGCTCACATAAAGGATTCCTACCATTTTGTCAGTGAGATAAATGACCTACGTCTTACTGACAATGAAACCGTGGTCAGTTTTGATGTTCTATTTACATGCCTACCTGTTGAAGACTGCATCTCAATTATAATTAGGAAACTAGAGGAAAATAATATGCCAGCAGAATATGCAGTATTACTCAGACATTGCCTTACATCTGGCTATCTATTGTGGAAGGAAGAGTTTTACAAGCAAGTAGATGGTGTTGCGATGGGCTCACCTGTATCTCCCATTGTCGCCGATATATTCATGGAAGACTTTGAGGAGAAAGCCCTCCTTACTGCACCTGTTACACCAAGGTTCTACAAGCGGTACGTAGACGATACTTTCACAATTTTACCATCAGACAAAGTAACTGCATTTTCAGAACATCTTAATTCCATAAACTCTAAAATTCAATTTACTATGGAGTTAGAGGCAAATAATTCCTTACCTTTCCGAGATGTGTTAGTTATCCGAAATCCTAACAACACCATTGGTCACACTGTATAGGACAAAGACCCATACAAACCGATATTTAAACGGTGAATCTCACCACCATCCTTCACAGTTAGCTACCGTGGGCAAATCTTTGTTACAGAGAGCACGAGGGATCTGTGACAACAAACACCTGGCCGCCGAGCTTCAGTACGTCAAGCAAGTTCTGCACGACAACAAGCTTCGGGTCCCGCGCCTACGTCACAGTGACCGAGTGATGCCGGCCACAGTCGAGCGTGTGCCTGCTGTACTACCATATGTCAGAGGTGTCATAGACAAGATTGGCTACATCTTGAAGCGAGCTTCTACTAGAACATTCTACAAGCCGCCGGAGAAGATTAGTCAGTTCCTACCATCAGTCAAGTGTCATCTCTAGTTTTTGGAATAAGTAAATATACGGATATATTATATTCTAAGACCCGGAAACTATGCATTTAACCCAGTACTGTCAACCCACCCAAAAGTTTCTGCAGTCTGAGGCACAAACAAGTGCATTTTAGTACACACAGACCACACACACGCTAATTGTAGGTGTGGTCAGTTTTCTACATCTTTTTACCTTAGTGTGCAAATGTATTGCGCTCTCAGAATACAGATTTTTTTTCATTTTTTCTGTATTCTTAGATTGCACGATGCCAGCTATGCCCTACATTGCTACGTCACAGTCTAGGTTTTAATGTTAGGGTAGGTCGAGAGGTTGAATGGGTGTGAAACTAGGGGTTAGCCTGCAATTTGTAACATGTTCTGCTATCCTGATACTCGAAACTAACAGTTTTCAATAGATATAACATCTAAAAACAGTAGACAGCTGTATACCAACGACTACGTATCCAATGGTATGGCATACGTGTGGCTGCTACGTCGCGGATCCCGAGCTTGAGTTACAGCCATAGCAAATTATTTGTGCAAAAATACTAACTGCTGGTTATAGGAGCCCGCTTGTATTGTGATTGTCTCTGGCAGTTCAGTATAGCCTTCGATTAACAATACCAACATTGTTGATCAAAGAGTATAGCCTACCATCAACCTTGATGCGTATCAAGTGTCACATAATATGTCGGATCGCAGAGTGCCCGTGTTAACGCGGACACTATAAATATCCATATTTTATAAATTAATAGTTTCCGACGTTGTCACAGTAGTGAAAATAAAAAAACCTTCTTAATAAGGGAAATAAGTATGTTATCAATGATTTTATTAGTACATTTATTAAAATGACTGTTCAAATTAAACAAAATTGCTTTAGTCACTAAACAAAAAGTATTTTATTTTATAAAACAATTTTCCACTAACAATTGTAATTTGTAACTCAATTACAATTTTATTTGTTAAGAAATACGCAAAGGTAAAGGTTTTTAAAATCACACATTATTCTATAAAAATCTACGAAACACATCTACGAAATAAAAAGCTGCTTTTAAAGCACATGACTCGTTACTTGGGGCGCATACATTAATGGGTTCGACTGCAGCGAGGACTCAGTTAGCTCTGCTGCGTAGTACAAAGTCTCGCCGTCTTGCACTTCTTGCACGTTTGGCAAATTAAGAAAACAATTTGATTCGGTTGAGCTACAGACGGTACGGGCTGTGCGTATCTTTCAACATCAAAACGTCCGTCTCACCAACGTGCGAACGCATGTGGAAATTTAAGTGACCACTCTGTTAAAACCTCCTCTCACATACATTGCATTCGAACGGTTGAATGTTGGTGTGCGTTCGCATATGCTGCCGCAAATGTACCTACTGGGAAAAATATTTGCAGCATATCACGCATTTGAATGGTTTTACTTTAATCCAGCTTTTTGCGTAAACGCTTTCGGACAAAAGTGCATGCAAACGGCCGTATTCCGGTGTACATACGCATGTGCTGCTATAGGCTATGCTGTAGGTCTGCTATGCTGACGACACATTGGTGATCGCCAGCGGGATCACTTTCGAGAGGGCCACGGAGCTCGCCGAACTCGGGGCGGAAGTCGTCGTCGCCAAAATCCACGAGTTGGGATCAGAAATAGCGCCTCACAAGACCGAGGCCATATGGTTCCATAAATTACCAAGGAGCAGGGAACTACTGTATCCGCGTGGGTGGGTCTGAAGTCAGAGTGGGGAGGTACATGAAGTACCTAGGCCTCCACCTGGACAGGGGCTGGGGCTTCGAAGAACATTTCGAGCGCCTAGTCCCCCGGATCGAAAGGGTAGCGGGTGCTATGCATAGACTGCTGCCCAATCTAGGGGGACCGACGGAGGAAGTACGTCGCCTCTATGCGGGAGTTATACGATCCGTAGCTCTATATGGAGCGCCTGTATGGGCAAAAAGGCTGGCCATCCGACGCTGTAGAACTAAAATCCACAGTGTTCAGCGGAGGATGGCCATACGGATCGTACGAGGATACCGCACAATATCCTTTGAGGCGGCGACTATCCTGGCTCGCTTTCCACCACTAGATATACTGGCGGAAATGGACGCGAGGGTGTACGTTCGTATCCGTGCCCTGCGCCAGAGTGGTGGTAGTGAGCCAGAAGAGGCGCTCCAATCAATTAAACGGCAGGAACGACAAAACGCTCTGGCATCATGGCGCTCTCGACTCGAGGAGCGCTATGAACGCAGACGCGTCATTGAAGCAATCCTGCCGGTCTTCGAAGCCTGGACGCAGCGACGAGCAGGAAGACTCACCTACAGACTTACTCAGATAATTACCGGGCATGGGTGCTTCGGTGATTATCTGTGTAAGATTGGACGTGAGGCAACGGCGAATTGCTTCCACTGTGGTGGAAGGGACCAGGACTCCGCTTCCCACACACTCGCAGTATGCCCTGCGTGGGAACGGGAACGGACGATCCTGGTGAACCGCATCGGACGGGACCTCTCCCTGCCAGCAGTTGTGTCGGCGATGCTGAGCGGGGATTCGGCGTGGAGGGCCGTAGCCACCTTCTATGAATCTGTTATGATTCAGAAGGAGGCTTCAGAGCGGGATCGGGAGAGGGCGGATCCCGTGCGGAGACGACGTCACCAAGGTGTTCGTCACGGCCCTCCGGGGCCTCCGGGGTTGCAGACGCTCGGGGCGGGGGCCTCGAGCGCCTAGTTATGTAACCCCCCGAGGAGGACGATGGCTCGAAAGTGGTCTCGAGACATCGTGCTAGCACTGCGAGGGTGCTGGGGGCAGAAAATACTGCCCCTGGGACGTGCTACTAGTGTAGCAAAGCGATGGAGGGGCCCCGGTTGCGTTCCGAACGGAGATCCGGGGACCCCTCTTATACGCTGATGGTGATCACCGTGGGGTTTTAGCCGGTAGGAGTCCGGCATAACCTTTTGTTGCCCCCGCAGCGGAAGGTATCCATGAGGATTTCCCCACAAAAAAAAAAGGCCGCCTTGTTGAGTAAACCGCTTAGAGCATATCGAACACTGATGTGGTTTAATTTTAACATGAACTATGCGATTATGCTCATCGTATTCCGCACTGTTAAAAAAGTTTTGTCCGCACATACGTCAAGAAAATGTTAAGCGTGATGTTGGGTTAATTTGCGGCACCAAAATGTTTGCACCGTAGAAGTCTCTGTCGAGCCGCCTCCCACACACTTGCCACCGCAGAGCTGCTTTGCGTCTCTTTGACTCTCAAATTATTCTCAACAGGGGCTTTCCTTACATGGCAACGTACACGTGAATGGTCCTCTGCAAAATCCGTAAAAGACAAACTTATAAATTAGAAAAAACTTCAAACTTTCTACTTTACCTATGCAACTTCATACCATAACTGCGTTATTAATTTGAAATGATACAAGCGAGATTCTATATTTCTTAAAGAAACACTTGTGTTTGCCTTTAGGTAACATGGATAAAATTTTTAAGTAGAGCCGAAGTGAAATGCGAGCGATGATATACCTATTACTTATATATAATTTCTTTTGTAAAAACTTCACTTTTGCTACATGAGGTTTCTCGGCTCGGAGATTAAATGATAAAAATAACTGTTCTCCTTTTGATTGTTTAAACACTTTTAAATATTTACGAGTAGTAGACAGTTAGAAACTTACAAAGCGAACAAAATCGTACTCTACTGTTTGATACCTATTATCTATAGGTAACAAGTAGTAGGTAGATTATGAAAACTATTATTTTTTCTGGTCTAGCACGTATAGACATCGGGAATATACTAGGTTAGAAAAGAAAATTAAGGCAATCTCTATGCACTATTTTGAACTCCACATACATCACGTAACAAAAGCATTTGAATCCAATGAACAAAAATGAAACATCCGTACCAAGCTACCGCACGGTGAATTAAAAAGAAAAAAAAACACGCTACTAATAAACACCTCAAATAAACTTGTAGCTTCCCTTCCTTCATTTGATTCCGTCTTATTATTCCATCGAGGCGAAATCTCTTTAGATGGTTTGGGTACAAATCCTCGCCTTCGACTTTCGCAATCAAGTAACTGGTATCTTCGACAATCTGATAAAAAACACGAAATCACAAAGCTATTTCCATATTTAAGCTACTCATTTACTACATATTATACTTAATATTTTAGTATTGCTAAGTGTTGAAAGTTGATGAGCCGGATTCCAAGGCAAATTGCGCATAATTTAATCTTAAATTCTTTTCCCAAATGGACCCATTGAAGCCCATGTCCACCCGTGGGTATTTATGAGTGGATGATGAAAGCATGGTTTGGAAGTAATATAAATGTTATACCTGATTGCTACTCTGTAGTGAGGCAGAGTTTAGTCAGCTTCACTACCAGAAACGTCAACTTTGTGTTGTAGGTTCTTATGGTTTTGCAAGGCGTTTGCATTATAAAATGTCTTGTTGCACAGGCGACAAACGTGACTGTCAGATTCTTCTTCATCCCATGATAATGTTATTTGCTGAAAGAATAGTTGTTATGCTTTTAAACTACCGATGCTCATTTTAATTAATTTTAATCTTAAATTAACATATTTACTTAATTGAAAGTGTACCCACATTCCTCTCGACATTAAAGAAATTTAGACGTCAAAATGAATAACTCCCCTACCTGAGCGACTTTTCTCTGAGATGAAACCTAAGTAGATAAACTTGTAAAGTTATTATATCATTAAAGCCCTTCACAAATCCGCTGCTGAACAAAGGCCTCCCCAAGGAATGCCTTAAAACACGGTTCCGAGCCATCTGCATGTATCGGCATCCTGCATGTCTTACCAATTCGTCAATCCATCTAGTGGGGGGACGCCCACTTCGTCTGCTGGACCTAGCCTGTCACTTGAAAAATTATATAAAATTGCCACTTCAGCTTACTAATCCGATGTTATATGTAGGTTACTCTGGTTCTACTGCGGATATCCTCATTTCTAAGTATATCACGAAGAGAAACCCCGAGCATAGCCCTCTCCTCAGCTCGCTGAGCAACCTTGGGCTTCCTCATGCGGCCAGCATTGGAGGACCACATCTCAGATCCATAAGTCGTCACTGACTGTTGTCACTGTTTGTGTCAAAAATTAAATAAACTTAAAAGAAAGCATACAAAAAGGTTTTATTTTTATTTATAATTTAATACGAAATTCTGGATGATTATTGAAAAATCTTTAAAATCCTCACGTCTCAACACCTGTTCATTTTCGGCCATATATATAAGGGGTCAAATTTGTAGCATTTTGACTCCCCTATCACGCCCTGCCAGGAAGTTCTCGAGTTCTCAGTAACCCTGTACGGTTATATCTTTCATTATAATGTCCTCCAGACCGCATTTCGATCACGGCGACCAGCTTCAACGGAGACAAGTCATCGGCGCAGGACAGGATTGTAGTCTCCAAGTGTATACACAAGCACAGGTGCACTCTCCATTCCCTTACTCTCATAATCCGATGAGACGGTAAACCAACATGACCGGAGAGAGATCAGGCGCAGGACCAACGGCTTTACGTGCTTCCCGAGGCACGGGGGTGAGACACTGCATTCGTAAGGTGTTAAGAGTAACAGTTGCATAACCCCTATATGGTGTTAATGTAACTTTTACAGAATTTTGGAGTTAAACATTATTTTAACATTGTGTAAGCTTTATTCTAATTAATTTACCTGGAAATAAGTCTCAATTAACTACTACTAAGTAATGTTCCAAATTATTGAGATCTTAATGTACTTACTTTCAAATTTCAACTTTTTATTTTAGAATTACCTCGAGTCAGTGGCGAAGCCTCCCGAAGAAGCCCAGAAGCCCGGCTTGCCTTATCAAGTTGAATCAATTAATAATATCAAGTAATAAAACAACTCGTAAACTGTTTCAAACTATTTCAAATTTCCCGCGCGCTCTGTTCGAACTCGTAGCCTTAGGAATACTGCTGTCATATATTATATAAAGAGAGTTGAATTGAGCGATTGGTTGTCTCTCTTGTACGCGTGGGCTTTTTACCGGGCTTTCGAGAAGACGATCGCTCCCTTTCTAACCTGTGGCAAAATATTCTATAATGAAATATAACTTCGATTGTCTAATTAGCAATTAGTATGGAGATAAAAAAACTCGGCTTTTTAGTGACCATTTATTTTTTCCTCAGAGCGGGACGCCTTTAAAATTATTATGGTTTTAATACTTTTGACTGCCTTCTTGGTCTAATGGTCGTAAACGCAATTGCTGATCATGTGTCCTAAGTTCGAAATCCGAGTTGGGCCAAAAATCGTAATTTGGATTTTTCTGTTACAAAATTCTCAGTAGCGGTAGTACTACTACACTTGGGCAATATAATTCATTTTCCGTTGAGAATGGCCACCGTTATCAAAATTCAATCTGGAGCCCTTTAATATCGTTTTATAAATAAAACATTTAGTTTTATGAATCTTTTAATGATCAAAAGTGAATTCTGAACATCAAATAAATACTATGTAATAGGAAATATCTTATGTTATTTGATAATTTATTGTAGATTAATTAAAAATTGTCACTTCGTAACTTTAAATTCAAAAGTTTAGCTTTTCAGAATAATCACGTAACTAGTCAAGCCATGCTGGCAAACCTGGAACGCGCGGTGTCATACTGATGGCACGGGTGACAGTTTGTATAATTGTCACGCTTTTGTTTGTCAAAGCGGGACATTTTTACGTATTTTGGGGACAGCGCGACACAAACCTTTAAATCGGGATCGTCCCGCCTAAAGTGGGACGTATGGTCACGTTAGGTATGAAGTTAGTCGAGAGCGGAGGCGCGCGGGCGACACCGACGATATTTTTATAAGTTTACGTCACATTTCAATGTTTACATTGTGTGTTGAGCTTGAGCGAATGTATTATATAACATATTGCGGGCTTAAATGTATGCTATTTTAAAGATTTTTGGTGAAAATTGAGGGAAAGAGTGTTCATTATGATGAATCAAAGTGTGTTAAAGTGCTAATCAGCGAGGAAAGGGTAAAATCTTTAAACTTTGTTGAGAAAAAACAGATTATATCCTCGCCGAAACCAACGCCTGATCTGTGCATTTCTTAGACGAGTAAAACCCATAAACGGCAATTTAATAGATCTGTTAACAAAACTCTTTTGAGAGCAAGTCTTATCCGAAACTATTCCGATGATATCGCTGACGTCAGTCTGAGCGAGATTAAAATGACTCTCTGTTCTTTAAGAAATGCGACAACGCTCTCTTGAAGAACTACAGACTGATTTCCTTTATGAGCCGCTTTTACGTGCTGTTTTCGAGAGTCATTACGAATCGTCTAGCAGGCAGACTCGACGACTTCCAGCCTCCCGAACAAGCCGGTTTCCGAAAAGGCTTCAGTACCATAGACCACATACATACCCAGCGGCAGATTGTACAGAACCGAAGAGTGCAATCTGCCACTTTGCCTGGCATATGTGGACTATGAGAAAGCCTCTGATTCCATCGAAATTTGGGCGGTGCTACAGTCCCTTCATCGGTGCCAAGTTGACTGTCGGTATATCGAAGTGCTGAAGTGTTTGTACAGTAGGGCTACGATGGCTATCCGAGTACAGAACCAGAGTTCGAAACCTATCCAACTGCAGAGAGGTGTAAGACAGGGTGGTTTATTCTGCAAAAACCTTGTTTGTGTTTAAATCATGCTATCAGCGCCGCTAGCGTTGAAAAATTATTTGTCTATATTATGACTATAACATAATGAAATAGCAATGTTGTTTACTTATTTGAGCTCAATATTGTCAAACGATCACTATTCAAGCTATATTATGACATCATAAACAACAAATAGTGTTGAATTACTACGACTATTTGGCTAATATTTCCAATATGGACCATCGATTTCAAAGCCCATATTTTTTTTGTAAATAGTACTCACTAAAAGAAAGCGTTTTGCAAAGTTTTAGGTTGCGGAAACTTACGGTTCATGAGATATATTTTTTAAACTTTTCATACAAATTGGCAAATAACACGCAATTACTAAAATTAAATTAAAATATGGGCTTTGAAATCGATGGTCCATATTGGAAATATTAACCTTTTGGTGTTATATTGGGTGCAATAGCGAGCGAAGCGAGCCTAGGACATGGGGCACCCCGACTCGGACAGGTTAGGAGAAGTGAGCGAGCGAAGCGAGCGAATAGACTCCGTCATTTCCTTCGTGGTTATTTTTTTGTAAACCACTCAGAAGCAGGAGCCCCGCGAAGCGGGGCTCCGTCGACTGCGCTTCCCTCTACTGCACCACGTTAAGTGGCGTGGGGCTTCCGTCCCCCAACTCTCTCTCCCCATAAATCAGGTTAAATTGTCATAAAAATTACGAAACATAACCTCAAAATGAGATTTTTAAAAATGTATAAAAAAATAAGCACGTCCGGCAGAAAGTAGAAGTAGGGGGTGACTACAACTCTTTTCCCTCCCCCCACACCCCCTAATTCAGGTGACCGAATTGTAAACCTTACCCGTGGTTTCTTATATAGCACATATGTAAACTTCACAGAAAAAGCTGACGAGTAAAGCAGTAATTAGATTTCTAATAGGAATATTTTTGCTTGTTTTAGGTGCCACTGGAACATGTATAAAATCATAACCCGGCTCAACACCCCAGCTCAGTGCATTGTATTTGCTGAAGAGCATAGGCTCCTTCCTACAGAAAAAATGTGCTCATATCATAGGAGACCTATGGAGTTAAGCTCCAGCAGTAAGACTGGTCAGGTTGGCATATTTCGATGCAGGAAGAGTAACTGTCGCTCTAAGGCAGTGAGTCGGGCAGCGGGAACATGGTTCGAGAATGCGCGGCTGTCCATTGAGTTACAATTTTTACTGATGTATATGTTCAGCCAAAAATATAGTTATCATCAAGTTAAATTAGAGACAGCCCGTGAAGATAAGGAAATAATTTTATCAACAAGGACAATAACTGACTGGTTTTTCTTACTGCCGAGAGACAGTAATAGTTTATGAATTGGAGCACCAAGAAGTTAACGGCAAGATTGGTGGTCCAGGCAAAATCGTGCAAATAGACGAATTAAAATTTGGAAAACGAAAGTACAACAGAGGGAGACACATTGAAGGCCATTGGGTGCTGGGCATGATAGAAAATGGGAAAGATGATTTGAGATTAGAAGTGTGTCCCGATAATGATAGATCTGCGGAAATGTTGGTGCCACTAATACAAAAGCATGTGGAGGTAGGCACTGAAATCCATACCGATTTTTGAAGAGCCTACGATTGCCTACCTCAATATGGATATATACATAAGAAAGTTAATCACAGCGACCCTATAAATAAATTTGTGGCACCAGATGGGACACACACACAACGAATAGAAAGCCACTGGCGAAATTCAAAAGTGATGTTCGGTAGAGAAAGTTATAAACAAACTTTACAGACTGGCTAATTGAATATTCTTGGCGAAGAAAAATAAAAATAGCACATAAAGATGTTTTCATAGAATCAATTAAAGCAATACAATATGAATATAAAATTGATTAATAAATTATGAATTTTATTTGATTTATTTTAAAAGTAAGTAAATAAAATAGGTTAGGTTTAACTTATGTCGAAGAACCGAATTGGTTGACCCCGACTCCACTTGGTACAAGTCTGTCCTACCCCTAGTGTTATTATAGAGCCGGAGGCGCGTAGGGAGAGCAGCCCTCGCCTGCTGTAACAAATCGTAGGCATCGGACGAGCCGGAGCGGCTGAGGCCTGTCGCCGAAGGCGACCAACAAGCCGAAGCTGCGAAGGCGAGGATGGATGCCTGCGATTTGTTACGCAAAGGCAAAGAGGCTGCTCTTCCCGCAGCACCGTAGACATTGCAGTCTCAAAATAGACACAGAAATCCCTCTCAATCAGTCCCCCTATTTTTTTTCTGATGAAAGGGGTTCCCCCTTCCGTAGGGGGAAACCCCCCTCCCCCAAGGTGTCCTCCTGGTTTTTTACACTTAATATTAATCCATAAAATGAGGAAAATTTTCTCAGAATTAAAAATGAAAAATCTC